>PVJC01001399.1:0-94696 GCA_004026665.1 Murina feae
CCCGCTAGGTGGGGATTCAGACCTGTGTTTCCTAGACCACGGAACAGAAAAGCAATCCGGTAGCGGAGACCAAAGAAAAGTACAGAGTGTCAAGAAAGGGCCCGGCACAACCCACAGGGCCACGGGGAGGCCAGGGCCGAGCTCAGGGCTGAGTGCCAGGCCACGGCCCGGCTCCGCTCCGAGAGGCTGCCGCCTCCCCCGGGCCAGAACCCTGGCCCCTGCCTGGCTGGATAAACATTCTGGCTGCCAGGCCCCCAGGTTCAAGTGTGCTTCCGAGTTATCTGCACGCCTGAAGCCAGGCGTTCGCAGCCTCTCCCCAGGCACTCAGAAAACAGGATTTTATAGAAGACGGTTCTAGATTCAACCCCCAGCTCCAGCCATGGACTTTGTGACCTTGAGTGCTTCACTCCTGAGTTACTCATTCTTTGTCTATCAAGTTTAAAACCAAGTCCTTCTTCTAAGATCATGGGAGGGTCACATGAGGCAATGTGCTGCCTCCCAGCACAGGCCGGGGCACTGGAATGACTTCCATGGAGGCGGGGCAAGGGGAGAGGGGACAGGGCCACTGGAACAAGGGACAAGCAGCCTGGGATTGCATCACTGGTCAAGAACTACGCGACAAATGCGTCTGGATCTGAGGCCAGAGGCCAGCTCCCCTCTTGTGGCAAGACACTGAAACTTAAGGAAGCCAAAATCTATGGCTGCTGCCCACACATGGCAGCCTCCAGGACGATGCAGGGCCTTCGCCCACCCAGCTCGCCAGGAAGCAGGATGCTCTGGTCAGAGGCAGCCACTCAGCTGGTTGGGGTCTCTTAATTCGGTGGAGGTGAGGTGGAAGGGGGGGGCGGGCAGCAAAGCCCCTGCGATTCTGAACCCCCGGGCTGGGCAGGGGAGCAGCCGGGCTGCTGGTTGGAAAGGCAGGTCACCAGCCTCCTGTGCTCAGTGTGGCAGGGCCTGGAGCAAGTGCCCTCACAGGCTGGTTCCAAAGTACAGTCCAGTTAGAGACAAATGGGGGGCGGGCGGGGGTAAGGGGATGTGGTTAGAGAGCAACCAAAGACTTACATGCATGCACATTAGCATAACCAATGGGCACAGACACGGGAGCGGTGGGGGCTTGCCGGGGCTGGGAAGGGATGGGGGAGGGGGTCAACTGGGGAAAAAGGAGACACATGTAAAACTTTAGACAATAAAACACAAACAATCAAACAAACAAACAAACCCAAAGGACAGCCCCTATGGCCCCAGCACATTGGGGCCCAGAGCGAAGCTGTCTGCAGAAAACCAGAAAGGAAGGCGGAGGCGCAGGCTGGGGAAGCGGGGCAGGGGGCTGAGCCCGCTGGGGCTCAGGAGTCTGCAGGGCCTGCCCAGGACTCGGCCAGCGCCTTTTATGGCTGCTCTGCGCCCAGCACGTCAGCGCGGAAAAAGCGATGACTCAGGACTGAACAGAGGCTCCCTCTCAGCAAAAATGAGGCCCAACTTCTCCCCTCGTCAAACTATTTGTCCTGAGACTGACACACGTTCAAATGACCAGCCCCACAGCTGGGGAGGCAGCGATGCCAAAACTAAAGCGTTGGGAACAGGGGCGCCCTGATGGGCTGGGCTCAAACCCAAGTTAGCTTTGGCCCAGGAGTGAGGACAGCAGCGGGGAGCTGAGGTCACCCCCACACTGCACCCCTGGGGCCTCCCCCTCCCCCATGGTGGGGGGCCAAGAGCACAAGGGGGAAAGGGAGAGGAGGAGGAGGAGGAGGAGGAGGTGGGGCAAGGCCCCAGAGTCACAGCCTGCAGATCCCTCCGCCCCAGCTGCACTGTCACTCACCAGCACCTCCAGAGCAACAGAGCTAAAGCCATTTTTTTGCAGGTGAATGAAGTTTCCTGTTTATTATGGAAAATGCTCGCTGTTGGTGAGAGAGAAGGGAGAGGTCACGGTTGCATTCCTGGTCAGGGCACATGCCTGGGTGTGTAAGAGCCAGCTGAGCAATGATCCTCTCTCATCATTGATGTTTCTCTCTCTCTCTCTCCCCCTTTCTGAAATCAATAAAAATAATCTTTTTCAAGTGATTAAGTCTTGCTCTGGCCAGTGTCTTAGTGGTTAGAGAATGTCAGGTTAGATTTCTGGTCAAGGGCATGTACCTGCGTTGTAGGTTTGATCTTGTGTGGGAGGCATATCTCTCTCTCTCTCCCTCTCCCTCTCCCTCTCCCTCAACAAAATATGGTTAAGTCTTATGTTCAGATGAGTGGGCTGGGAGAAGGGAGGGGAAAGGCTGTATGGACAGGAGGCCCTCGCCTTGGCTGGGTTCCTGAGCCTCCTCTGGGCCCTTCTGCCTTCTGGGGTGCCTCCTGAGAGGGGTCTGCCTTCCTGACAAGCCATGCTCCCCTCTCCCCACACCAGCACCCTGCACCGAGGTGCAGAGGCAGCAGCTGTGACTGACACCTGCTCGCCCTGCTCCAGCACCCTCCAGACACAGGCAGTTCCCAGCAGCCAGAGGGGAAAAGCTGCTTCATACATTCCAAAAGCTTCTAGAACATGAACAATAGAGGGTTTGCCTCCAATCAACTTCTGTTTCCTGCCATTCAAGCTCCCTGGCCTGGGTATTTCTTACCCTAGCTCTCCATCACACACGTTTCCAACTCGTGCTGGACCAGGAAAGCAAAACAGATAGTAAAGGGCTGATAATCACCCGGCCTGTGACTCAGTGGTTGAACTTTGACCCATGAACCAGTAGGTCACAGTTCAATTCCCGGTCAGGGCATATGCCCAGGTTGTGGGCTCCATCCCCAGTAGGGGGCGTGCAGGAGGCAGCCAATTGATAATTTCCTCTCATCACTGATGTTTCTCTCTCGCTCTCTCTGAAATCAGTAAAGTAAAAGAATTAAAAAAGAAATTAAAATTCGCACTGTACACAAATGTTTACAGCAGCTTTATTCAAAAGTGCCCCAACTGGGATCTAAATACCCTTCTCTAGCTGAGTGGATAACCAATGACGGTGGGACAGCAGAGCAACCAAAGGAGCAAACCACTGGCACTCAGCTACGTGAGGAGCCGAGAAGGCACAGGCCGAGTGAAAGCAGACAGACACACTCCCGACATTCTGGAAAAGGCCAACTTCAGGGACAAGGATCAGGTTGGTGTGTTACCTGGGGTGGGTCAGGGGTGACTATAAGGGGCGCAGGAACTGCCCGGGGTGATGGGAAGACTATAGCTCTGTCATGGTGTGGTTTCACGACTGCTTCAGAGAGCTGTGCGCCTAAAAAAGGCGACTGTGCCTGTGGACAGCGTAGACCTCGGCACACCTGACCCACAGCACAGGACAGGGCCAGCGGGGAGGACAGAGGGCTCTGGAGGCAGGCCCTCCTGAATCCTGGACCTTCCGCTCAACGCCAGCAGCGTGACCTCAGCAAGGCCGCCTTCCCTCTGCGCCTCAGCTTCTTCATCTGTAATGTGAAGACGGCATGCTCCGCCCTCACAGCGCTGCTATGGGCATCGAGTGAGCGCCTGGCACACTGTAAGCTCTTGGTAAATGTTTGCTAGTATTTACTCACTAGGCTTGTACTTTGGACCCAAGAAGTTTAGGTTCCAATGGGTGAAGCTCGCTCTAATGCGTGAAGAATGCCTTGTACCCCAAATATAAACTGAACATTTGCAGGCGCTCGGGCCAGCTGCTATCCAGCCGGCTGCCGAGCTGGCAGCCTCGGAACAGGTGCCAAGTGCCGGCACCAGCTGGTACCACTCCTCCGTGGGCAGAGCGGCCCACGCCCCTTGGCAGAGCCGGCACCATTCCCATCCAGGGCTTGGGTCAAAAGCTGTCTGGCTGGACAGGGTGGGGGCAGGGGGGGCAGCGGGGAGAGGAAGGCTTCAGGAGAGAGCTGCCCAGGGGCCGAGCACCCAGGGGACCTGGAATCTGAAGGGAAACCCCGCTGAGTCATGCT
This sequence comes from Murina feae, assembly GCA_004026665.1. Taxonomy (NCBI): domain Eukaryota; kingdom Metazoa; phylum Chordata; class Mammalia; order Chiroptera; family Vespertilionidae; genus Murina; species Murina feae. Next base: position 3,928 of record PVJC01001399.1, read on the forward strand.
TCCCCACCCTCCAGCTCAAGATGCTGTTCAGAAAGACGTCTTCCGCATCAGAGCCTGGGAAGCCCTGGATTTTCCAGCGCCTTCATTTCAGTCAGCTGACATCTGCAGGGCACTCAGCTGTGCCCTGGGCACCGGGGCAAGAAGTCCATGTAGAAATGCCGCAACCCGGACAAGAAACAAGGCTGTACATTAGCCTCTCACCGGAGCGGCTCTGGCCCCTGAAGTGCCTGCCTGGGACTGGAACCTTCCGTCACTAGCTGTGCTGTGGGCGCTGGGCAGCCTGACGAGGGGCTTTTGGGAAACTCCATGGAGCTTCTGCGGCTGAAAAGCCCTGGTGAAACTGGCCTGGAGAGCTTTCAGGGTCGGGGCATCGGAGCACGTGGTCAGCATGAGGGTCAGCGCGAGGGGATGGCTCAGGGAGGAGCGTTCCAGCTCGGGGCTGGGGAGGCAGAGCCTGGCTATGAAGGAGCAGGCGGCTCCTGGTCTTAGACCCTGGGAACCAGGGACAGTGAGCAGAGGGCAAGTGAGAACCCAGGGGACAGGCAGCCATGGTCAGGCTCCCAGCATGGCGACTGCAGGAGAGCTCAGAAGCCCTGCACGGTGATGAGCGAAGAGGGTCAAAGACTTGTCTGATCCAAGCTCTCGGGGGCTCCTCCACCCCGAGCACCCTCTCAGCGCAGTGCCGGCAGGGTGAGCACAGCTGTGCGAGCCTGTGTGTCATCTTGGGCTCATTACTCAACTTTGCTAAGCCTGTTTCCTCCTCTAGAAAGAACAGCTTCCTCTCAGGTGCCGCTGCTGTGACAACTACATGAAGTGGGTTCACGTGGCACAAGGCCAGGCACAAGGCCAGCCGGCTCCGACCTCCTGATCCAAGTCTAAGCAGCACTTCCCTGCCGCCACACCTGCCACAGGGGACGCAGAGACTCCCAGGTGCCGGCTCAGCTCAGCTCAGCCACGCGCCAATGGCAGGCAGCACACTGGCTGGGACACCCACCCGAGGGTGCCTCCACCTACTGCTCCAAGGACCCTGAGGCGACTGGACAGGCGCCCAGCAGCCAGGAAGCCCAGGGCACCAGCCCAGCCGGGCCGCCGCCCTTGGGGACGCCTTGTCTGTGGCACAGGCAGCACTCCCGCGTGAACCCTGCATCCGCAGGTCACCTTCTCGGCTGACTCAGGAGAATGTTATCTATAAAGTCACTCAGGATATTAGCCCAGCAGGGAACCTTCAGGACAGTATCTCCTGCACACAGCGCGGACCACGGGGGAAGTCGGGAGGGACCAGGCCGAGGGTGGGGAGTGGAAGCGACACAACGAGCAGCGCTGATGCACGCACCCTCCAGAGGGATGTTGCTTCCAAGGGGGGAGCTGGCGAACCAGACGCCCATGCTGCTCGCCGGGAACTGGGCTTCTGCTGGCTCCGTCCCTTCTGAGGGGAAACACCTGCTTTCCACGCAGCAGCAAAGGGAGCAGAGGCGGCGGCCAGGAAGCCTGGACACAGGGCTCTGCTCTGACCTCCCTGCCGGACCAGGCGACACGGGACCTTTCAGGAGCTGACGGGTGGGGCCTCAAAGAGAAATGCACTCCCTTCCCATCCGCCAGCGGCCAGCACATCTCAGAGCCCCGCGTGATGGCCTTTCTCCTGTGGAACATGCTGACACCAAACATGTTCCGCAGCAAATTCCAACTCGGTAACTTTTAGGAAAATACTTTAAACCAAGACCTTTAGGGTTACGAAGGGAAAGAAATGGCAAAATCAGTTTGATGTTTCACTACTTCATAGGAGGAAAACGCTTCTCCTATCAGAACAATGCACTTATCTTTTTAATTTTTTTTAAATTGATTTGAGAGAGAGTAAGCGCAATTTTTGTTATTTCCCTAGTCTATGCTTTCATTGGCTGATTCTTTTTTTTAAATATATTTTATTGATTTTTTTTTTACAGAGGGGAAGGGAGAGGGATAGAGAGTTAGAAACATCGATGAGAGAGAAACATTGATCAGCTGCCTCCTGCACACCCCCCACTGGGGATGTGCCCGCAACCAAGGTACATGCCCTTGACTGGAATCGAACCTGGGACCCTTCAGTCCACAGGCTGACGCTCTATCCACTGAGCCAAACCAGTCAGGGCTCATTGGCTGATTCTCGTATGTGCCCTGATGGTGACTGAACCCACAATCTTGGAGTGTCACGATGACATTCTAAGCAACTGAGCTACCCAGCCAGGGCCATGTGCTTCTCATTAAGCCACCCTCCTCCTGTCCATGATGGGGTGGAAAGGCCTGTGGCTTCCCAGGGACCCAGAGGGGCCAACACCGTACACCTGGAGTAGAACAGCAGCGCCCACGGTGGAGACAGGTGGAAAGCTAACGGAGCCTGTCTCCTGCTGGCTTCCTCTTCCGGCATCTGCCACCTACATGCAGCTTGAAGGCCAGGGCTGCCTTGCCCACCACGTGCTCCCCAACCCCAGTCAGATCCGCTCTGTGACTGGAGGGCACGCTGAGGCACTGCTCTGGGGAGAGACGGGGAGGCAGGGATGGCAACATCCTAGCAGACAGGATCTGGGTGCCTAGCGCAGCAGGGCATGCACTCCCAACTTCTCAGCGGCTGAGCTCTCTCTAAACGAGCTGAAGTGTCCAAGGCAGCCCAGTAGGGGACTTCCCAGCACTGATGGAAAAGAGCTTGTTCTGAGTTCCCTTTTCCGTGAGAACAGGGGCCACAGAACCCTAAATCCCTTCCCTAAATATCTTCACTCCCAGCCCTGAAGGACACACTGAAGGTGGTTCTGGGAAGATAAGCCTCTTTTGTGAGCTATTGTCGTTTATGCAAAGAGACAGACAACTGGCCTCTGGCCCCAGTCAGAAGCCCCTCCGTTCACTCCTCCAGGTCATTAGAGAGAAAGCTCTATGGAGGTTCAAAGAAAGTCCCTCTAGGATAGCTCAACCCTGGAGGAGACTGAGAATAAATCCCCTTTGTGGGACTCTCCCTTTAAGACGAACTGATTCAGGTTCTCTGGCCTTATTTTGGCAAATGTCAAGGCTTAGGCACTTTCTTAAAACCAGTGTGAACGGAAGGGGCCATCTTGCAAACTCAGAGACCTACAGTCGCCACCAAGGATGGTCTGAACTGTAACTAAAAGCAGTGATGGTGGCAGTTACGCCCTAGGCCGGTATCTTCACTGACGTGGTCAACCTTGACCTTAACTGAGCCGGTCTTTTTGCATTGATGACAACACACCCTTGAAATGTCTGGGAACTTGTAACTTCCCTTTTTCTGGAGCCCCTGGGGCACAACCTAATGCCAGGACAGGTACCACAAAGTCCTTCATTGTCATGTTAATTGATCCTGCACCCACCTACGTATGTGTCCATCATTTTACTTTCTATCCAATCCCAAGGGTCCCCCTCGCCCCCTCCACGCTTTGCTTTTCCCACCTCCTTAATCTATCACCAATGGATTCCATGTAACTCACCTACGTCCCTCCTTTGATGGCAATGTCTAAATACAAATGTAACGCGCTGTGCTCTGGAGTATGATCTCAATTCGTTGAGGTTCTGCTTCCCGGCATATGTGACAGTTTGGCTCAGATAAACTCACAAAAATTCTTTACAGGTTTCAATGCTGTTGTTTTTTACATTAACACCAGATTGGAACAATAACAGCAATAGGAGAAAACTGGCCCTGGCCTCTTAAAAGGGGTCTCTGAATCTGCTCCCTGGAACCCCTAGCATGTCATTATCTTGGGTGGAGAACCTAAAAGCTTGAGACAGAGCTAGAGCAGGTCAGTAAGCTCTGATGCAATCCTACAGGCAGGGGATACAGGCCTGGCAAGGAAGAGAAGCAAGGTTTGCCAGCACCAATGACTGGCCCCACCCCTCACAGCTACAGCAGACACACACTGCCCCCCCCAAATCTCAGGCTGCTGGCTTCAGTGCAAAGCTCCTCAATGCTGGACAGCCCAGAGGGGAAGGGTGCAAGAAAATTTGCAAGTTGATGGTCAACAAACTTCCCTTGTCCTCAACCCCTCTCTGAGATTGCTCTCCTTCCATTTTTAATTTGCAGCTGCAGGCTCCCCTCCCGGCCTGCCAGATAGCATCTGCCTGCCCTCATGCACCTCTAGGCCCCGAGCTCCCCTCCCTTCTACAAAGGGGGGGTGGGCTGCAGGGAGAGACAGCAGAAACAGAGCCAGTTCAGGCACATCCTGAACCAGACCTTCAGAAAAGCTTGGCAAAATCGGACCAGTTTACACAACTGAATGGGTCTGGCGCACCCAGACTCAGCACCAGCAACGTCCGCCACGCGAAGCACCCAGGGAGGCTGCTGCTTGCAGGCACTCAGGCAATTTAAACACGTTTCCACTAGCCCCTCAACACGTAACCAGTTCCTGCCAGCCTCCTCATGGTAGCTTTGCTAGAGTCCAGCTGTTTTCCCACGGGCCTGCAGGACTCACTGGGAATGCACATGGTGTTGGGAGGCAAAGCTCTGAAACACTAACGAAGGTGAGTGAGCCCAGCCGGGCCGGGGTGGCGCAGTGGTTGAGCGTCGACCTATGAAGCAGGTCACGGTTCGATTCTCGGTCGGCCCGGGCCCGGGTTATGGGCTCCATCCCCAGTGTAGGGTGTGTGGGAGGAAGCAGGTCATGATTCTCTCATCACTGATGTTTTGATCCCTCTCTCGCTCTCCCTTCCTCTCTGAAATCAGTAAAAATGTATTTAAAAAAAAAAAGGTGAGTGAGCCCGAGAGCCAGGGGCTGGCCCGCGGCAGTCAGCAGTGCTGGCTGGGGCACCCTGGAGCCCAGATACTAAGAATTTTCACGACCTCACAGCCAGCCGGGGGCCCCGCTCGGCCGTCTTCCTTTCCAGCGTGCCCCAGGGCTGGAAAGCACGAAAGCCACCTGTTGGCTGCGGTTCCACCTGATGGCTCTTGTACTTCAGCAAAGGAGCCAAGGAAGGAAGGAAGGAGCTCCTTGGCTCGGAGAACTGTGGCCACAGAGGACGGATGGGAAATGGGCTCTCCCTTGGGCTGGGACAGGCCTCAAGGGCAGCATCTGGTCTGCAGCGCAGACATCAGATGGCAGCAGCCTGACCCCCGGGTGCCCTGGGCTGTGTCGGACTGTTTACCTCTGCTGATGCGCTGCTTCTCCCCAGACAGGATCCCGGGCGTGTCGATGATGCTGATGCTATCCAAGACCGGGTTGGGCAGCTGGGCGCACATGAACCTGGATGAGCAAGAGCCGGAAGAGAGAGGTCAAGACTCAGTGATCGCTGCTCTAGAGGGCACAGCAGTGCTTTCTGTGCTCCCTCGCCACCTCCACTTCCTTTCCAAGAGCAAGAAACTTAAAGGAGGTTTTCTATCAGCTTAGCCGCCAGGGGTGGCTAGCAGACTGCACAGTCTCTTAACTGATATCCAAGCAGCCGGCTCAAACTGACTCACATCAGCACACCCCTCACATTCACATCAGCACACCCCTCACATTCAGCTCCCCCCGCCCCCATTTCAAGAGTTCAGCACTCAAGTTGCTGACATGTTAGCATGACCCTAGGTCAGTATTCAACCACGGCTACACTTCTTTCTTTTTAAAAAACGTTCTAATTTATTTTATTTTGTTAATCCTCACCAGAGGGTATTTTTCCTATTGATTGTTCTAGAGAGTGAAGGGAGGGGGAGAGACAGAAAGGGAGAACCATTGATGTGAAGGAGATACATGGATTGGTTCCCTTTCTAAAAAATATATATTTTTATTATTTTTTACAGAGAGGAAGGGAGAGGGATAAAGGTTAGAAACACTGATGAGAGAGAAACATCCATCAGCTGCCTCCTGCACACCCCCTACTGGGGATGTGCCTGCAACCAAGGTGCATGCCCTCTATCCACTGACCCAAACCAGTTAGAGCTGATAGGTTCCCTCTTGCATGAGCCCTGACTGGGGGTCAGGAATTGACCCCCTGCAAAAGAGATACATGCCCTTGACCAGGAATTGAACCCGTAACCCTTCAGACCAAGGGCCAACGCTCTAACCACTGAACACCTGGCCAGGACTGTTTTTTTATTGATTTTAAGAGAGAGGGAGAAACATTATGGGAGAGACACTGAGTGGCTGCCTCCTGCATGGCCCCCTAGTGGCGATTGAGACCATAATCTGGGCATGTGCCCTGACAGGGAATTGAACCAGCAACTCCCTGGTACATGAGACAATGCTCAACCAACTGAGCCACACTGGCCGGAGCACTACTGGCTACATTTCCACACACCAAAGAGAGAAGGTCCTTTCCTACAGCTGCTGGGCCCAGCCTCTGCCTTCCACCCAGCTCCTTGGTGGCCAGGGAAAGCTGGAGGACCACACAGGCTGATGGTGGGCAGGGAAGTACACATCATTCTCTGAAAGTCCAAGCGTGCAGGAGGCAGCTGATCAATGACTGGTGTTTCTATCTCTCCCACTTCCTCTCTGAAATTAAAAAAAAAAAAAATCTTAAAAAAAAAAAAGAATGAAGCCACAGAGAGGCTGGCAACTCATGAGTGAGGACTTAGCTGTGTGTGTGCCTAAGTTCCCACTGGACTTAAAACAGCAAGGGGCTTTCCCACTGGGCAGAGATTCTTGATTAGACACAGGAAAGGCTCCTTTGACAACTTCTCTGGAAAAGGTATTGTGAGCAAAGAAAACACTGACCCAGCGTCTGCAGGACACAGGCTTAAAGCTGCCTTGCCAACAAGAGGGAGGCATCTGAGCTGATTCGCTTCCCTTTTGGCCCCACCCCCTTGGTGACCAGTGGCCCCCAGGCTAAGGGTGAAAGGTCCTATCTGCAAACACAACAGAGCAAAGCCAGCTGCCCCACGAGGTGAACCAGCCTTGGGCCTCATCCTCCCCAGTGCCAGTGCTGCAAACACTCGTGTGCCAGACCCGGGGCTCCAGCTAGGGAAGGGCGTCTCTGGAGAGAAGACGGAGCTAAAAGGATGCAGAGTGAAGCTGGCTCTGGGTAGTCACATACATAAATGCCTTGCAGCCCTGGCCATCGTGGCTCAGCTGGCTGGGTGTCATGCAGCGCACTGAAAGGTCACTGGTTTGATTCCTGGTCAGGCCACGTACCCAGGCTTTATCCCGGGTACGGGGTGTGCAGGAGGCGGCTGACTGATGTTCTACTCTGGCATCGATGTTTCTCTTTCTCTCTCAAAATCAATTAAAAATCTTAAAAAAATAAAGCCTTGTCAACGAGCCTGGCGAGTACGTTAACAGGTGTAGGACTCAGAAACAACTGCTCTGTGGTGGAGACACTCAGGGGAGCAGAAGCAGGTGGCACAGATGCACCCCATCCCATTTTCTCACCAACAAGGATGCACAGATTTCATTTCATACCACAAGTGGGTGGGAACAGCACACCATGAGTTTTCACAGGACCATCTTAGCACACCCTGGCTGTGCCCTGCCTCCCTCAGTCAGCTCCATCCGATCTTGGTCTTAGAACAGCCACTTTGGGGGAAAAGACCGGAAAGTCAAGTTCATGACTCAATGGGTCTCTTTAAGAGCCTGGGAGAGGCTGTGCCAGCCCGAGAAGAGCCCCCTTTGTGTGCCCTGCTGGCCAGGAGGCAGAGGCTGACACAGCTCAGGCCTTGGCTTCAGTGCAAACCCATGCCCCCACCCTCGCTGTCAGGACCTTCAGGCGGGGCCTTTAGCACCTGGGGACCCTCTGGAGATGAGGTGCTGGCAAGAAGGAAACCAGTGCGGCTGCTGGCGCCACCACATCATCCCCGTGCCTGTCTGGCCCAGCACTCCCGAACTGCTCTTTGCAGGGAGCAGCAGCAGCAACAGGCTGCACAGACAGTGCGCCCGGCAACCACGTGCAGGGTGAGCTCGGGGTGATCAGGTTCCTGAACTAACAAGGTGGGGATTGCCAACCCAACCGGTGGTCTGTGAGGTCCAGAAGGTTGGCGACCGCTGGCCTAGATGGCTAGGATCCCTTCAAACTCCAAAACTTGAGGTCTGCAAATTCACAGAAGAGGCCATACGCTCTGGTCGGGTAGTTCAACTGGTCAGAGTGTTGTCCCAATACGCACCAAGGTGTGGTCAAGCACATGTAAGAATCAACCAATGAACGCAGAGACGTGTGGAACAACGTATCAATGTTTCTCTGTTTCTCTCTCTCTCTCAAATCAATGAAAAAGCAGGCCATATGCCCATTTCTTCTCCCAAAAAAAGGTTTCCTACCACAAGCAGAAGTGGAACCCTAAGGGCAAAGGAGGTGGTCTAGCTGCCCTTCCTTCTAGCCTCCCAGAGTCCTGCATGAACGCAGAGACCTAACACCGCCTGGAATTCCCAGCACAGCAGCCAAGTTCTCCACAGGACTGCACCGCGCCCACCAGCTAGCAGCCCGAGCCAATCCCCTATCTACAGACACGATTCTGGAAGAGAGAGGCTGCAGGCGAAGGGGGCCGCCCCTCTTCAGGAGCCCGCCCCAAAGGCCTTGACTCAGCTCAGGCCCTGACACACAAATGCCATCGCCTGCGAAACAGGAGGGCAGGCTTACAGGCCTGAAAAAGGGCAAGAAGACAACCGCAGCCTGTCTTCCCTGTTAATGGTCAGCTCTGTGACTGGGAATCGGTCTGGGCAGTTTGGATTGGGGACAAGCTGGTCCACCCCGGCCCGTTGGACAGGGTCTGGAAAGGAATGCGATCACACAGGGCGGGGACCTGGAAGGCAGCGAGGCTGCTGCCCAGGCCCACACTTAGCCTGGCGGTGGAGTCACTCCTCCAGTGGGAGGTAGCAGGTTGGTGAGGGGTAAGGATTTTAAGAACACTGACCAGGGCTCCCGGCTCCTTTTCAGAAGTGAGTTTGGCTGGGTAGTTCAGCTGGTTAGAGCATCGGCCCATACACCCAGGTTGCAGGTTCCGTCCCCAGTCAGGGCACACACAAAAATCAGCCCGTGAATATATAAGTAAGTGGAGCAACAAACTGATGTTTCCCTCTCTAAAAAAAATAAATATAGCCCTGACAGGTTTGCCTCAGTGGATAGAGCGTCTGCCTGCGGACCAAAGGGTCCTAGGTTGGATTCTGGTCAAGGGCATGTACCTGAGTTGCGGGCACATCCCCAGTGGGAGGTGTGTAGGAGGCAGCTGATCGATGTTTCTCTCTCATCAGTGTTTCTGGCTCTCTATCCCTCTCCCTTCCTCTCTGTAAAAAACCAATAAAATATATTAAAAAAATAAAAATAAATATGAATCAATCAAGAGTATTTTTTTTTTTAAGTGAGTTTGGCTGTTGCACTCCTTCCAGAGGTCAGTGCGTTTCCTCATTGGTGGCATCAGGAGGATAGAATCTTGGAGGACCGATCCCTCTCCTCACTGAGAAGGCAAGTTTCACCCATTTAACTGGGGGACTTAACCGAGTCAGTTAAGGAGCCTCCGAGTCACTAGGACCTAGTGAGTCTGCAGAGGGATTCAGGGTCCAAATCTCACTCCAGGGCTCCCAGGGTCACCGAGGACCTGCGCTGCGCCCTGAACCCGTAAGGCAGCCCAGACCCTGGGCGTCCCCGCCCATCGGCCTGCGGGGGGGCCCCCCACAGAACCTGCGGCCCCAGGGCAGGCAGCACAGCGCCAGCAAAACAGCGGCTACGAGTGTCACCCTATTTTTCCGCGTAAGGAACAGACCCTTGCGGGAAGGAAGGGGTGCTTTGAATGCATTAGGTGCGTCCAGTCTGGGGGAAGGATGTGCAGACAAGACGAAACCCCTGGTTCTGCGGGGAGTGGGGCTGAGCTCTGCGGGGGTGGGAGTTACACTGATACCCTAGGAAATCCCGGGGGGTGACAGGCCCGGGGGAGGGGGAGCCGCGGATGCCCACCCCAGAGCCACAGGTGGGTTTCCCACGAAGCGGCAGCGGGCCCTGCCCCCTGTCCCGTCCCGCGGAGTGGTCGCTGAGGGTCCCGCCGGGGCCTTGGAGACAAAGGACGGCGGGGCGGCGGCCGCGGGAGACCCGAGCGCGGGGTCGGGGCTCGGGCTGCCCCTTGCTCCCCAGGGCAAGGGGCGAGTACCTGTTGAGGAAGGCGTTGCCGAAGGCGTTGAGCTTGCGGAAGGGCCGCCGCGGGTCCACGACGAGCGCGTTACCCGGCACCACGCCCTCGGTGGGGCCGTGCATGACCGCGATGAAGGAGTCGGTCGTGGGCTCGGGCCCGATGCGCATCCCCGGGAAGTCCTGCTCGATCAAGTGCCGGATGAAGGTGGTCTTGCCCGTGCTGTACTGGCCCACGAGCAGCACCATCGGCTTGTTGTCGAAGTCCGCGTCCTCCAGCGCCGGCGAGTGGAACTCGTGGAAGCGGTAGTGCTCCTCCAGCGGCAGCAGCTTCTGCGAGTACAGCTGCCGCAGCCCCTCGGCCACCGTCTGGAAGAGCTCGGGCTCTTTCTTGCGCCGAGCGTCCTTGCTGACCCAGCTGAACATGCTGCCGGACACCGGGCGGGCTGTTGCGGGGAGAGCGGCGGCTGGAGCGGGGCGAGGCGCGCGGGCGAGGCGGGGCCCGGCCGGCCGAGGGGCGGAGAGGCGGCCGGGTGGCGGGGCAAGGGGCGGGGAGGCGGCCGCACTACGCAGGCGCACGTCACAGGCCGCGCAGCGCCCTCGGCGGAGTGAAGCGCGCGCCCCGTCCGGCGCCCTTTATAAGGCCGCTCTCGGCGCAGGGGCGTGCGCGCCGCAGGGGGCAGGGCGCTGGGAGGGGGAGGAGCCGCCCGGCCCGCGGACCCCGCGCCACGTCTTCCCTGCCCCCTCTCCCATTGGCCGATTCCAAATCTCGCGAGCGCCGCCGGCCCGGCTGCCCGCCCCGCCCGGGTGCCATGGCAACCACACTTGTTTGGCCTCACACTTAGTGGGCGGCTCCCGGAAGTGCTGTGGCGGGAAAGGCGGGAAGCGGGAGTTGGGCGCGAGGAGGTCGGGCGCCTGCGTGCCTTCCAGCCCATCGGCCTGCCCTTCCCCGCCTCCTCCTCTCCTCGCTCCCGCTTCCCCGACACGTCCTCTCATCCCCGCATCTTTGTCCGCTTTGGGGGAGGCAGCAGAAAGAAAGAGATTGTAGAGGAAGCTGAACAGCCAGGGCGGGGTGGTGACGAGGCGGAGAAAAATGCGGAGGGAGAGACCAATGGGGCGAGTCTGATCAGCAGGAGATGACATCCCGCCCTGGCCGGTTTGGCTCAGTGGAGAGAGTCTGGGACTGGGGACCCTTCGGTCCTGGGTTCGATTCCAGTCAAGGGCACGTGCCCGGGTTGTGGGCTCGATCCCCAGTGGGAGACTTGCAGGAGGCAGCCGATCCATGATTCTCACTCATCATGGGTGTTTCTCTGTCTCCCTCTTTCTTCCTCTCTGAAATCAGTAAAAATGTATTTTAAGAAAACCACACAAATGTACTTAAAAAAAAAAGAAAAGAAAGAAAGAGGTGACATCCCTCCAGCCAAAGGGCTGGGAATTAGGAGGTGGGCGCAAGCAGTGGAGGACACGTGTGAAGAGAGAAGGTCCTTAGCGAGGCTGCGCCTGTGGGAAGGTGGCCTCTGTGGGAAGGGGAAGGACAAAGGAGGAAGCCGAGGCACTGGCCACAGGCGATTTGAGGAAGAGGAAATTCCCCCTGTGGGGAGGAGGGGAAATGTGGGGCAACAGTGAAATCTTGTGGGAACTCTGAAAAAAAACCAAATATTTCCGCTTTCCTTTCAAGGTCACCACCAGTTACCATGTGTTTACTCTTACCTACCAGTTTCTGGCTGTCCCACTAGGCTCATTTTCCCGCCGTCACATCATCCCTGGCCACACACAGGTCCCCTGGACTGTCCAGTCTGGTGAGAACCCTTAATAGGTGATGTCAGAGCTTTGGGGACTGATTGTTAGGTAACCAGTACCGGACACCAAAGTGCAGGCGTGGGGTCCTGGGGGGGCGGGGAGGGGGCTCCTGGACGGATCTAAAATGTTCTTGGGAACGTACTTGGAAACTTCACGTCCAAACTTCTGGCTTCTGGGAGATGTGGGAGCCTCCAGGGCTGGGTGCCTGCGTCAGGGAAGAAAGATGCCTGACTGTCAGGCTAAGAGGATAGCGGTAAGAACTCAAACCTGAGAATAAACAATATTAGGGGAGCTGGGTCAGAGTGGGGGGCAAGTCGGGGGATTGGTCACCCACCCTTAGGGGGTCAGGCCTCAGTGTCTCCTGAGAGAATAAGTAATATGAAATCGACTGCCTTCCCCGCTTTCTCTCTAAGCATTGGAGAGCCCTGCCTGTACGCTTAGGTCCCTGATTTACCTCTTTCATTTGGATTTCATCAGCATCTTTTCATCCGTCGCAGTGGAAGAAGGCCTGAGGCCTTTTTTACGCATCCTCCTCAAAAGAGGATCCTGAGACCCCTAGGCAGGCTGTCACTGTGAGGCTGTGTGTCCGCTGGTGACAGGGGCCAGCGGCAGGCCCAGCCCAGACTTCCTGGGTCAGCCTTGGCGCCAAAGGACTTGCCTCTTACATGGCACTTCGAGGGGTCCACCCCGGAGACGCAGCTTCTGGGCTGTTCCGGGGAAGGGCCCGAGGCTGAGGACCCTGAAAGAAGTGGTTTGTTCAGTGGCCTGAATACGGTTTTGAGCAGCCGGGTGCCCGCAGCGCTCACACTGACCCACCAGGGTCCGCCTCTCTCCCCAGAGCCCTGTGTGCTGGGAAAGCCCAGCCTACAACATCGAAGACAAAATGTTCCTGGGTTATTTATAAACGAAACCCAGCCCCGGCTGCTCGCCGGTGGCCGCTTGGTTTTCTCTAAGGAGCTCAAAGGGCGGGAAGAGGGGCTCTTTCTCCCTCACGAAGCTCACGCGGGCGGATGCTTGTTTCCCAGGGTTGGCGCCTAGATGCTGGGCGCCTCCTGCTGGACGGCTGCCCTGCACTGGGCGCAGGTCCTCGCTGTCCTTGTTTTTGAGTCAGGTAGCGGCTATCTGATGAGAAAGTTCTGTGAACCGGGAGTGAACCCTTTCACTTTTGGTTTCTCTGTTTCATTTTCTGTCTGTGCTCAGATGGGGTGGGGGGGAAGGGGGGGTGGGGGGGGAAGATTGAGGAAGCGTTCAGATATTTCCTTTATCTCAGAAATGATGTCCATCCCTCACTCCCAGTGTGTGTGTGTGTGTTTCTTAAACACACACCTGCAAAGCCCACCCCCGTCAGAGACCGGGCTCAGCCGGCGGAAAGGGGCCACCTGCTTTCTCTCGGTGGTTTGCTCAGTCCCAAGTGGCCTGGTCTAGAGAAGTGTCTACAAGTTCTCTTAAAAACAACCAAAAAAAAAGAAAGAAAGAAAGAACTTTTTTTTTCTTCTCCAAATATGGCAGAAGAATCAGACTGGGAAAAGCCCAAAACACATCTGTTAGTCCTGGGGTGAGAAGTGGCTCGTTCTTCCCACTGAGAAAGTTTGCACATCAGCGCAGCCTCTGGTCGTGCAGTCGTGAGAAACAGATTTGGCCAACAGATCCGTTTTGTCAAAACAAAGTAAAGGACCCGAGAGGCCTGCTGCTCCCCAGCCCGGCGTCTCCAGTGCGGGCAGGAAGGGCGTCCGCAGCCCGCGAGGTCTCTGTCCTCAAGAGGCGCAGCGGCGGTCAGGGCGCGAGGGCTCCGGGTTGGAAGGGACAGTGTCCGGGCTGCTCAGGATCTCTGCTTCCAATTGACAACGAGAAGAAACCGAGGCCTGGACGTGTCCCCGGGCTGAAGGAGAAGCTGGGCCTTTGGGATGCAAGCACGGCTCTCTCCACACTCACACCATCTGAGGTCGCAAGGACGGGCAGACGGGAGGCACGGAGGGAGGGGTGTGCAGCGTCTTTCTCCTGAAGCAGCAGCCCCCACCCTGCCCTGCGGCTGTGAGCCCAGCCTGCAACAGTCCAGGGTGTGGTCCAGGGTGCTTTCCTGAGCCGAGCTGCAGGGCCTCCGGGCACGTTTAATAAAAACTGCATGTGGGGCTGGAGGGTCGCACTCACCGCCGGCTCGAACTCTGCCACACCCATGTCTCTAACCCTTGGCCTCTGGCCCCATCTTGCAGGGGCTGCAGGGGCTGCAGGGGCAGAACTGCAGCCAAGCGTAGGGTGCAGGGAGCAGCGTGCAGAAGCACCGCGCCTTGCCCTCCCCGCCTCGGCTGTGGACACGCTGCATTTGGGACTCCGAGGGAAGTGACTTATCCCTGCACGAGAGAACTTTGCCTTCCAGCGATACTACCAGGGACCCCTTGGCGGGGTCTTGGGGTCCCCTTTCTCTAGCCCTGATGGAAATCAGGGTGGAGCCCTGATGTCTCTCATCTCAGCAGCCTGAGAGTGCACAGGAGGTGCAGGAGTGTTGCTAAGTAACTCGGCCTTCGCCCTGCCTGTGCCAGTACAGCTGTTTGCCCTCCTCACCTCCTCTCTAGGCATGTTCTTCCGCTCCTGCAGCCTCTCCTGGACCATGGCCTCTACCCCCTACTCCCCCATGGCTGGAAAGCAGCCTGAGCCTCACAGTGGGCCTCGCAGGCTGGGGACTACAGAGTCATTCTGTCCTGAATCGTGTCATACTAAACCACCAGGGCACAGACCCCAGCTCATCCTTTTTCTTTTTTTAAAATTATTAATATGATTTTATTGATTTCAGAGAGAGGAAGGGAGAGGGAGAGAGAGAAACATCAATGATAAGAGCGAATCATTGATCGGCTGCCTCCTGCACGCCTTCCACTGGGGATCGAGCCTGCAACCTGGGCAAGTGCCCTGACCAGGAATCGAACCCTGACCTTCAGGTTGATGTTCAACCACTGAGCCACACTGGCCAGGCACCAGCTCCTCTTAAATGAGTCCATCCTCTTGCCTCTGGCCCAGTCCCTCAACTCTACACCTTAATGAGGAGTCATTGTGTCCCAGGCCACCCACCAGCCCCCTCCGCCGACCTAACCACTCCCTCCTCCTCCTCTCATATCAGCCTCCACACGGGCCCCTCGAGCTGGGTGGTCCATGCAGCTGTCCTTCCCTCCTGGCCCAGCTGGCACATTGCTCTACCTTTGTCTCCTCCATCCTGCCCTTAAGTACAGGCAATGGGGTGGGTCACCTGAAAAGCAGCTGGATGCCAAGGAGATGAGAGGGCCACGTGTGCCCAAGCTCCACGCTCACTCCCAGACATGCATATTGCGGCTCCTCCCAGGGCAGGAATGCAGCGCGAGACCCTTCTCAGGGCGGTGGTCAAGCCCTCACCTTCTGCTCATCAGCTTGGCCTCCTGCCTCGGTTCCAAGAACTCCTTCTGAAACACCCTCTCGCCCTTTGGTAATTGTAGGCAGAATTCCAAGAGGTCCCCAAGAGTCTCCGCGCTGCCGTGCACACCTGGTGGAATGCCCGGGGGTGGCTAATATGGTGGGTTTCCTCCTGTGACCGGTCATGTTTGATGGCACAGTTGACTTTAGATCAAGGATTAGCCAAGTGGCCTGACCTTATCACATGAACTCTAACTGCAGAGTTGACTCCGCTGGCGTCCGAAGTCGGAGGTTAAAAGCAGGAGAGCAATCAGCGTGCCCTTGTTGACTTGAAGAAGGAATGTGTGCGGCCTCGGGAGCTGAGAAGAGCCCCCGCTGACAACCAGCAAGGAAATGGGCACGTCAGTCCTGCAGCTGCAAGGACCTGAGTTCTGCGGATCCTGGCCAACCATCAAGGTGGAGTGTGGAAGCAGATTCCTCAGAGGCCCTAGGGGTGGACTGAGCCCGATCAGCGTTCCAGACTCCCGACTTCCGCCCTGCAGGTCCTTGGGCCCATGAGTGGCTGTTGCGGTCCGAGTATCCCTCCGGCTCTGAAAGGTCACAGCACATCACTTCCCTGATACGAGAGACCTGCATCCGTACCTGTTTTTGCCACCGAAGGAAAGCCAAAGCGGATTTTCACTTTGGGGAAAACAGCGGTGTGTCTGGTTAGCAGTGAGCCGTCACAGGGGCCGTGGGTACGCGGAGCAGCAGGATCCGCGCTGCTGTTGCGACGCGTCCGCGATCTCTCAGGTGATCTGTGTCAGCGGGATGACCGAAGTTCAGTATGTTTGTCTGGGACAGCGCAAACATTTTCACATAAATTCACGCTTATTGCAAAACAAAGTTAACGGCGATGGCCTGTTTGCTGTACCATTTGGGCTTATGAACAGTTTCGCAGGGCGGGGCCCGAGTGGCAGCGTTGGTTGAGCATTGTCCGGAGCCCCTACAAGTTCCCGGTTCACTTCCCAGGCAGGACCCATACCTGGGTTTCGGGTTTGATCCCCAGCCGTACGGAGGGCAACTGATGGATGTTTCTGTCTCCCATCAATGTCTCTCCGTCTGTCCCTCCCCCTTCCTCTCTCAAGTATGTTCTGGGATGAGGATGAAAACAAAAAGGTTTCACAGGAACATTCCGCTTGCCAAGGGGGTGGGGAGAGGAACCCTGTAGTTTGTTGCACAGCAATGAACAGTTGCTACAGCAATGGATTTGTCCTTTTGCTAATCAACAAGCTACTTGATTGCCAGCACCTGGAAGCCACTCAACAGGCGACAACAGAACAGGGAAGGAAACTAAAGTGATCGTGGAGTTCTGATAACTGGGAAAGCAGATTTCAGAACTGAGTACAATGTGACCTGGCTTCACACACACACACACACACCACTACCAGGGACTATCAAGAGGGCAAAGTACACAGGTTTAAGTCCTAAAGACTGTATCATCGTTAACAAGACACAAGGTGTCAGGGACCAGGTGTAAAGTGGGATAAGAAAGCCCGGGCTCGCAGTAGATTAAATGAGAATGTTCGGAGTCCGCAGGTCACCAAAGTCAGCGAGCTCGAGTGACGACAGGAAATGCCTACAGGGCTATCCGTGCGTCATAGGAACTGGGGCAATTTTTTTTTTTTTTTACTTTTCTATATTGTTTGAATTTTATATCATGGACATATTTTTTACACGAGGCAGATAAACGTTTAAAAATATGTTGTATTGACTTTAGAGAGAGGAAGGGAGAGGAAGAGAGCTAGAGACATTCATTGGCTGCCTCCTGTAGGCCCCCTACTGGGGATGAAGCCTGCAGCCTGGGCATGGGCCTGGGGAATCCACCAGCGACTTTTTGGTGGATGGAACGACACTCAATTCATTGACCCACACCAGCTGGGCTATATCATGGATATATTTTGGTTTTCTTAATGCGAGGGAGGGGGGGGTGGAGGCAGGAAAGGGGAGGAAAAAGCTGAGGGACATTCTACAAAACAACTTCAGAAATGATAAGGGCCTAAAAATTACAGAAAAGCTGAGGTCGTTTCTGTGCAAGAAGGCTGAAGAGGCCTGACAGCGAAATGTGAGGCACGATCCCTGTTTATTGGGTCAACAGAGACGTCGGAAGCGATCGGCTTCTCAGATGACAGCCTTGCGCCACTGTCGCTAGGCCTGGGTGTGGCAACCGTACTGTGGTTGTGTAAGAGATGCCCTTCTTCTTAGGGGACACATGTTGAAATATTTAAGGGTGAAGGGTCATGACCTATGTAACTTACTCTCAAATTGTTCAGAAAAAATGTGCATGTGTGTATGAGAGAGACAGAGAGAGAGAGAGAGAGAGAGCACAAATACATTACCTATTGGTTAATTCGAATGAAGGGTATATGAGTGTTCAATTGTAATTTCCTTGCAACTTTTCTGAATGTTTCATAATTGCCAAAAAGAAAAAGAGCCCCAGCTGGTTTGGCTCAGTGCATAGAGCATCGACCTGCGGACCGAAGGGTCCCAGTTTCGATTCCAGTCAAGGACACATGCCTGGTTTGCAGGCTCGATCCCCAGAGGGGTGCATCTAGGAGGCAGCGGATCGATGATTCTCCGTCATCGTTGATGTTCCCACCTCTCTCTTTCTCCCCTTTCCTCTCTGAAATCAATAAAAATACATTTAAAAAGAAAAAGGAAAAGGATGTTAACAAGATACTCCCCCTCAGGCACCGCGGAGCCCGGCCCGATATCACGTTTGCAGCCTCATGACCCAGCAGCACCAAGGTCTCTTTACAGTAAGTAAATCAACTGTATTCTGTTCACACCGTCAGCAGTGAGTGAACGTGAACCCACTGTGGGCCCCAGCAACCGGATGGAGGCGGCCAGACACAGCAGCAAGACTCATTTAGGTAATAAACAGCCGCAACCGGGCCCAACGAACACATGGCCTTTGGGGCTGCGACATGGATGGGCAACCGCAGAGAAAGACCAGGAAGTGATTGCCACAGAGGTCAGCGCTGTGCTTCCCCGAGGTGCGGGGAGGGGGGAGAGGGTCCCTGTGGTGTGGAGATTTTCTTTTTTGGGGGTTAAGCCTCACCTGAGGATATTTTTTCCATTGATTTTTAGAGAGAGTGGAAGGGCTGGGGAGGGAGGACTTGTGTGTGTGAGAGAGAGAAAGAGAGAAACATCTATGTGAGAGAGCCACATGGATTGGTGGCTCTGACGGGGTCAGGAATCCAACCTGCAATGCAGGTGTGTGCCCTTGGCCCTTAGGTACGTGGGCCCACCCCCTAACCACTGAGCACCCCGGCCAGGGCTCTTCTTAACTGCTAGTTACACAAGGACTCACTGTGTAATCCTACAAGTATACATGTTACATTTATGGTGTACACACACATGACAACTGTAAATGTCCCGCTTTGTGTGAGGTGAGCACGGAGCGCTGTGAGTGGCCCTGAGGAGCCTGGGGCCGCTGGGGGAAGGGCAGGGGTGGAGCCGGGAGGGCGCCCAGCACAGCACCCCGGGATTTGGCCTGGGGCGCCCTCTGGTGGTGGCCTCGGGGAGTAAGGCTTACGGCGGAGCAGGCTCCCTGGTCCCGACCTCCTTCCCCTTTCTGCCCCTTTGTCCCTGTCATTCATTCCTTCCTCCTCCAATGCTCGTCCATCTTCCTAGGCTTCAAGCTGAACACACCTCTCGGAGAGCCTTTCCCCATCCTGGTCCCCCAATTCCGACCACTCCTCCCCCCACAGGCCTTCCCTTGTGTTGGAACTCAGTGCGCACACTCTCAGCATCGCGTTGTTCCACGCGTGGCGATGGGGACAAACACGGATGGCTGGTGTTTCTGAGGGCCTCCTATCTGCAGGTGCTGTCCTGATGCATCACTTCAGGCCTCTCTCCGCAAGCACCCCCTTCGCCGTGGTCCCCTTTCAGCGTGCGTTTTACCTGTGTATTTATTTATTCTATAGAACTACTCTCCTGTCTCAGTGTCCAATGTCCTTTAATAGGCTCCTCTCTCAAAGCCCTGGCGTCTCCTGAGTCATGGTAAGTAGGTCGCATTATTGGATAAACGGTGTTGGCAGGACATTGATAAGCTGTTGTGGAAGTTATCAAGCAATCTCAGCATCATGCCTCATAACAGCAAATTACATCACGTCCCTCACTCTGTTCTAGTTAGTCCTGTTTTAAGGGCTCTTTATCCGTCCCTGCACCCAAGAAAGACACACGGACCTCACTTTACCCCGTCTTAACCCTCGTCACAGCCCAGCTCGCGTCCCTTCTGACCCTTACAACTGCCCTTGCCTTGACCCCCTGCCCCCCCTCCTTCTATTTCCGTCCTGAAAACCGCGCTCTCACCGGCCCCCAAGTGACTCACTCTTGTCTCCAAGTGAGCCCCTGGCTAGTCTCCCACCGAGTGGCATCTGGCTACTCTCCCACTCAGACTTTCCAGGATTCTCTGTTGCCTAAAGAACAGGTACGGATTCCGGAACCTGAGGTGGAAAGGCCCCTCTCTCCCAAATGAGAAAGGAAATAGGGTAAATGTCTCACAAATGACCCAACACCCTGCCAGGCCTGAGGCAGACCCTGCCATTCAAACGCATTGATATTCCTGGGCTAAATGCACAGAGAAGTATATAGGAAAAGAGTGTGAGTCAAGTCTAAATTGATGCTCTTCGGGTGGGGTTGAGTGTGCAATTATTAAGCACCTACTCTGTGCCAGTCTCTGAGATTACAGGAAACAAAATATCGGAGGCTGCTGCTCCCTTGGGCTCACAGGCTGAGGCAACAGGTGTTGGTGATGGGGACCCTAAAAGAGGCCACAGAGCATCATGGGAGCCAGTGAGTAGGGTTTTGGAGAGGGAGTGGAGGAGGATCCAGTCTAAACAAGATATGCATAGGCCCAGGGCCTGCTGGGGAAAAGCGGCAGGTCAGGAAACCAAAGAGCCAGTCGGAGGGAGCTGGGTTGGCCTTGCTCCGAGTTGGGACAGCGCCTCTGAGCTGTCAGAGGCTCTTCAGAGGCGATGGAGGAGGACACGCAGGGCAGGGGTGTGTCTCGAACACCTACAAGGCTGCCCCCACTACCCCCAGGAGGAGTGAGTCATGGACTTTATCCTCAAGGAGCTTGGGGACGGGCGGGAGGGTAAGATAAGCACACAGAGCTCTCAAGAATGAGATAAGGGGCTGGTGGGAGAGGCCCACAAGGTGCGGGTAGAGGTGGGAGTGGATCAGGTAGTCAAGGGGCGTGGGGGGCATCTCAGCAGAGGAGATGGGGGCCCAGGGATCACAGGGCAGTGTGAGCAGAGCTGCACAGGGGTGTGTGGGGGGGCACATGACAGTGACATAGAAACCATAGCAGGGGGCTGCATAGAGTCCGCAGTGGGAAAAGGCTCGACCAGCTCTGTGACTTTAGCAAGTTGCTCACCCTCTCTGAGCCTGTGTCTCATCTCCCAACCAAGTGTTACCTTGCAAAGCGGCTGAAATGAGTGCTGGTGATTGACGCGGGCCAGTGCCCCGCTCACACAAAGCACTCAAGAACCATTTCCTGATAAAAAGCAATCTGAGCTTTATTCCTAGATTTGGGTTTCCAATTTTTTAAATTTTTACTTAAAAAATAATTTTTATTGATTTCAGAGAGGAAGGAAGGAGAGAGAGATAGAAACACCAATGATGAGAGAGAATCACTGATCAGCTGCCTCCGCATGCCCCCTACTGGGGATTGAGCCTGCAACCCAGGAATGGAACCATGACTTCCTGGTTCATAGGTCAACATTCAAACACTGACCCACACCGGCCAGGTTCATTTTCACTTTTTATTTACCAGCAGGAGCCTTTGTGTTAAATGAAGATTTCCCCAGAGCCCACGGTGTAAAAGTTGGGCAGAAGGCTGCGTGGGAAGCTGGCGCAGGGATGGGGCCAGGTCTTGTCCACTCGGCTCTGCCCCAGACACTTACTTACCCACAGGTCAGAGCTGTGCTGCAGGGGGAGAGAATGGCAAGAGAGAGGAGAGCAGGGCGAGCACAGGGGAGGGTTGGCACAGGGGCCCTGTCTTAGGGGGGCTCTAGCTCAGGCTGGGGCCAGAGCCCCAGGCCCCCCGGCCACATTGGATGTTGGTGACTCTTCCTGGGCTTGCAAGGCGGAAGCTCGGGATCTGCTCGAACATTTATCAAGCAGCCACCTGGGCTGGAGGCTGAGCTCACAGGCGTGGGGAGGACAGGTGCCTGGGGGAGTCTATACTCAGGGGAAGCACTGGTGCTGGGGTGCCGGCAGGCACTGAGGTTCAAGCGGGCTTCCAGAAGGCTTCCAGCAGGCAGCACATGCAGAGACAGAGCTTGCATGGTTAGTAGAGTGACCCTGCAAAAAAGCTGGGAAGGGTGTTTCAGGCAGAGGGAATGGCATGGGCAAAGCGCAGAGGCATGCCATGCAGGAAGTACAGGTGAGGCCCAGAGCAGGGCAGGCTCACGGGAGGGAAAGTGGAAAGGTGGGAATGAGGCAGGAGGGCCGTGGGCCTTGCATGCTGCACTGGGCTAGCAACTCTCCATTGCCCCCTGGACACCAGCCCGGCCTCCCCCACGGGTCTCGGCAGCTGGCATTGAGGCGAACATACCTGTGACCTATGGAATTGGCAGCCAGAGGGGAGACAAGAGCACTGGCTGTCAATTCATAGGTCAGAGCCCTGTGCACTCGGTCTCCGCGGCCTGCTGACAGCCCACCACCCTTGGCTATCCTGGGCCGGGGCACAGCCACGGAGGTCCCTGCTGGTCTGCTGGGCGCAGCCTCCTCTCTGCCTCCACAGGGATGGGCCCCCACCCCAGATAACAGCAGCCCCACTGGAATGAGTGGGCACTTCCACATGGAGTTGCTGTTACAGGGGGTGGGAGCCACTTGGAGGCAGCTCTTCTTGGGCTGAGGTCTGGGGAGTGAGTGCCCTGCACCCATGACCTGGGCCCCTGAGTCCTCAGCACCCTGGGTCCATGGTCTTTTTATTGAGGCTCCTTATCGTGAGGGGCCCACTCCTCCTCTGGGCGAAGTCCAGGCTCAGCCCCGGATCTGCCCACAAAGCCGGGAGTGGCCCTGACTTACACTCCGACGCAGCCTTTGCCCCTCTGACACCCACACCCTCTGTCCCCAAGTTCCTTGTTTCCTCGTCTCTTTCCCAACCAGAGCTGGGCCCCAGTTCCATTTTGGCTGCTGTGTCTCCCTCCTCTGCCCTTTGCCCACCCTTCCTGCCGCAGCCACAGGGCAGAGGGCGAGGGATGGCTGGGTCTCTGTCGTCCCCAGGGACCTCCAAATGCCCAGATTCCGTAGGAGATGGCCCTGTAGAAAGGAGACAGACACAGAGAAGGGTGGGGTGAGGGGAACAAAAGAGAAAGGAAGGGGAAAGGGACAGAGCAAACGGGGCAGAGAGGGGGGAGGGGGGAAGGAGGAGGCAGGGAACTTGAAAAGATGCTGATATACAAACCTGCTGGCAGGATGGTCAGAACAGGGGTGTAAGCAACCACCCATCTGGAAAAAACACTTAGCACCTTGGTGGCCTGGGAGCTGGGTGACCTTGAACATGTGGCCGCAGCTGGTTCCTCATATGCTTTAGGGCTGTGAGCTGTTCTGCACACTGGCCTAGACTGGTGGGCAGCACCCTCCCTTCAGCCTGTGGGTCTGTCCCTGCTGTAGGGAGAGGAAGGAGCTGCTGGTTGGGGTCCCTGCGCTGACCCCGGCCCCCAGAGAGCAGACTTTTCCTCTGCAGCGTTTTCTCATCCCCAGCCCGCCCCCCCGCCGCCCACCGCCTCTGGACCACCAGGCTTGAGTGACAGGTTCCTGCTGAGGGGACATTTCAGAGACCCCAAGGCTTCTGGAGAGGAAGAAGAGCTGGGGCTCTGAGCTCTTAGAGTGGACTGACCCCCTCCCCCGTTTCCCTGCGTGGAAACTGGCCCAGAGAGGCCAAGGATGCGGCCCAAGGTCACAGAGCAGGGCCTCCAGGTCTGTCCTGCATGGCAACCTCCCTGAAGTGGCGCCTCCCAGGATGGCTGGGCGACCCCAGGCGGGAGCCCTCTGCCTGGAAGGACAGCCTGTGAGGAACACCCCAGAGCTAGTTACCCCTCCCACCAGCCCAGCAGGCCCTCCCGAGGACGCAGGGGCACAACCAAGTGCCTCAACCGGCAACAGCAACACGTCGGGTCCCGCTCCCTCGCCCCAAGGTGGAAGCTGCGGCCTGAGGGTGGGAGCTGGTCACTGATCATTGCTTCCTTTCTTCCTCAGAAGGGCTAGGACCCTGCAGAGCAGTGGGCCGCGTGCCCTGGGCAGAGGGGCTGCGGGCTCTTACCTGGGCGCAGGCTGGCCATGGAGGCACAAGGAGGAAGTGGGGACGCCGGGGCCCAGCGCCTTTTGAGCCGTTGGCCCAGCCCTGGCGGCAGTTAATGATTATCCTGCCGCCTGTCAATATGGATCACAGTGCGGTTCAAAGGGCAGCACACCCTGGACTGTGCCCGGGCAGGGGGGCAGCACCAGGAAGCATCAGGCCAGGCCCCTGTCTGCCCTTCCGGTGGCACCAGTCCACAGCCCATCTCCCTCCTGCCACCCTCTGCCCACTCAGCCTCTGCCCCAGGGCCCACCCTCCACCCTCCACCCTGTTCACACGGTGCCATGTCTCCCTCACGGAGGAGACACCAGGGACACAAAGGGGAGCTGGGGGCCGCTTGCGAACCACAGAGGCTCTATAGATGGCCCTAGCGAGGTGAGGGTGCTCCAAGCCTGTGCCTTAGTTTCCCCACCTGCCTCAGTGCAGTGCTACTGGGGAGTCAGGCAGGGTGACCTGAGCAGCCCCTCTTCCTTGTTCTCAAGAAACAAGGTGTGTGTGGGGGGTGCAGACAGGTCACTTTCCTGACCCCGTGTGTTCGCTGCCCCCCAGCGCCCCTCCCCTCCAGCGCCCTTGGCTGAGACCCAGGAGAGGCCCTGCCACTGGGGAGAGTGGGAGCGGCCCCCAGAGGCCAGCCTTCCAGGAAGGGCCTTCACGGAGCCTCTGGTCCTTGTCCGCTGGGTAAGGAGTATCAGGAAGGAGCTGAGGCTCAGAGGCCAAGGGCACAGCAGCCTCGCTCGGCTCACAGGGCAGGGCCTAAGCTTCCCCACCACCCTGTGCTGTCCAGCACCCTCTCAGCCGTGCCCTCACACCTGGCTCCAGGTAAGGCCAGACACTGGGCTCTTGCAGGGATGGAGCCAAGGAAGTAGCCTGGGCAAGGAGGCCTCCAAGGGCTGCCTGGGGCCTCTCCCCTTCTCAGCTCCTGCCGCAGGAGAGGGGGGCCAGGATGGCAGCCCCTGTGAGGGTGGTGAGGAGGAGCCCAGGGAAGCAATTCTCAACCACTGGGTGGGGGTGGGGTGGAGGGGTGGCGAACCCTGGTGGTGACAGGGGAGGTGCTGGGTGCAGAAGTGGGAATCTGGGTGCCAGCCAAGGCTGATGCAGGACAGTGCAGGTACGCAGAACAGGGGCTGGCAGTGGGCAGTTTATTCCACGTCATGCAGACACTGACCCACACGCTCAGGCAATTAAAAATAATACATTGAACCACACGGCGTCTCTCCCCCCACGTCCCCGGAGACACAGAAAGACACTTGGCTGAGTGGGGTCGGGGTCTGAGGGTCCAAAAGCCTCCGTCCGGGGACTGGGCAGCCGTGTGGGCCCAGGTGGCGGTGGGTCCTGGTGGGGGGGCAGCGTCCTCTCTCCCCAGAGAAAGTGCAGAGACAGGGCCGAGCCCAGGCAGGAGCCCCACTCTCGGGTCGCAGCAGGCAGGCCAGGCCCAGGGTCCTTCCCGGTCCTTCCTGAGGGCCCGGCCGCCAGGCTGTCCACGCTCTCGGCAGGTTCAGGAGCCGAGGTGCCGCTGGAGGGCCGGGCATGCTGGGCGGGCAGCACCCTGGAGTCCGGCGCCTGATGCTCAGTCCTGGGCCTCGTCCAACCGCCACTTCTGAGTGTGGTCCTTGTGTGCGTCGGGGAGGATCTGGTTGCGCATCCCCCCGAGAAGGCTGGACGTGGCCTCTGTGGCCAGGATGAGGGGCCTCACCACCGTTGGGGGCAACTGGCGGATCACACCGCCCACAGCACCCGTCAGCCCCTTCTGCTCGTGACCCCGAGTCGCCACATCGCAGAAGGTCTGAGCCGTGTCCAGGAGGCCCTGTGGAAGTGGGAGGTCAGTGCCGGGTCGGTGCACAGTGGCTGCGGGAAGAGGGGGAGTAGGCTGGGCCTCGTTACCTCTCGAACAGTGTCATAGGCCTTGGCCACGCCCTCCCGGAGGTCAGCTGGCTGCTGGCCCTTGCGCCTTCGCACGGAGCGCCTGTCCTGCAGGGAGCGGGTTATGGGGGCCGCCGGGGACAGGATGTCATACACCGTCTCGGCTGTGGCCTGGGGAGCACAGGGGACACCAGTGAGGAGAGGTGCACAGGGCAACAGGATGGACCCCTAAACCCTAGTTCAGGGAGCCCCCCACTGCCCCTCCTCCACACCCTATAAGGGCAGGGGCTTCGGGTGGCCTGCATGCCTCCTCAGGGCGGCTCCTTCCCACCCAGCCTTGACTGACGGTGCCACACTCCAGCTCATGTGCTGCGGTGGCCCTCAGATGCTTGCTTATCCCTCCAGCTTCCGCCCTAGAGTCCTGCCCCTGCCCTTATAGGCTGGACTGCAGGGCGCAGGAAGCATCCCGATGCCCGCGCTCACCTGCCATGACCGCCCACCACATCTGCCCATCCAGCCCCCGGTCCTCAGGGCCCACTGCAGGAGCTACTGCCCACAGGACAACTCCCTGGGGCCCACCAGGGCCTAGCAAGGTGCAGGGCCGGCATGCGCCAGGGCTCGTCTTGGTCTTACTTTCCAGTCTGTAAAAAGCCCCCTTCCCTTCCTTTCAAGACTTGGCCATGAGCAGAGACCCAGTGGGCTACAAAGTTGGGGGGTACTTGCCCTCCTGAGTGGGGGCCGTGTTGGCCGGGGAGACCCAGCTGTGGGCCCCAGCCAGATACTCGGCCTCTCCCTCTCTGTGACTGTTCCTCAGAAAATGGTACGCGCACCCAGGCTACCCACCCACCAGCAGCAGACCTTTGGGGACGGCATGGCGGCCATGGCAGACCCTCCCGCCCTGCACAGCAGGCGCCGCTCACCTGGATGGCCTGCACCAGCCGGTTGCTGAGTTCCAGGGCAGCAGAAGCCGTGGACGAGCCGAAGGAGGCTGCGCCCCGCTGCAGCCCCCGCATGAGGCGCCCGTCCTTCCGGTACTGCTCGATGGGCAGCCACAGCAGGTCCCGGAACCCTTGGACTGGGGAACGGGGATATCAGAGGTGCCCGAGGCTACAATGCCCGCACCTTCCTACTCTCGGGGCCACCCCTACATCCTCTCCATGGCAACGTCTAGGGTGCCCAAGAGTGTAGGCCGTGCCAAGAGTCCCCGCGCCACTTACAGAGCTGGACGACTGAGTGCATGGGGCCCACTCCCCGCAGCAGGCCGGGCAGCTGGTTCTTGCGGATGTCCTGCAGCCACTCGTTGAGAGCATAGCCCAGCACCTTGTCCACGCCCAGGAGCCTGGGAAGGGGCAGAGTCATACACTGAGGGGTCACAGGGCCAGGAGGACCTGAGGCACCTCAACTCCCCATGTTCCCACCCAGCCCTGTGACAGAGGTGGGGGGTTACTGCACCCATTTTACAGAGGAGAAACTGAGGCCCCAGAAGGTTGATCTCTTGGCCAAGGCCATACAGCCAGTCAGGAACAGAGCAAAGGGACTATCAGAGCCCAGAGAGAGGCTGAGGTGCTGGAGTGCGAGGGGGCTCACCCGTGCCGGCAACAGAGTCGCTTCAGCTTCAGCTCAGAGCAGTTGAGCTGGGCCAGGCCAACGAGGAGGCCAGTGAAAGTGCCCTGGGGAGGGGGAAGGGGTTCGGGTTTACACGATGGGGCACAGGGACCTGCCCAGCCCACAGGAAACAGACTCAGTGGCTAATGGTGCCTGGATGCAAACCCTGGGCCCCAAAGAACAGGCCACACCTGAGCAGAATGGGGACCCCGAGCCACTGTGCCTGACAGCCCCACTTACCACCTGGTCCATGCTGATGTGCTTGCCGTGGTAATCCAGCCAGATGGGCACCTCCGATGTGAATCGGAACTCCCTGGGGATAAGGAGCAAAGACCCTTTAGTACTGACCTGCCCTGGTGCAGCCCACCCAGGCCCAGCCCAGGCCTCACCGGAAGTAGATGGGCTGCTGCTCGGAGGAAGCTCCTTGGCCACCACCTGCGGCCTCCTGGGTGTCGCTGGTCTCCATGCCCTTGGGCTGCCCTTCCTGGGGACTGCTCCCCTGGGCTCGGGTCTCAGGGTGCGCTGCAGACAAGACAGACCAGGGATGGGCCCAGGGGTGGGGGGCAGGGAGGCATGGGAGCAGGAGACCAGGACCCTTCCCCACCAGGTCCAGCCTCTCACCCTCAGCGGAGGTCTCTGCCGGGACCATGGGGTTGATGCCCGCCGCCAGGCTGGTAAAGTAGTCCTTGAGGAAGAGCAGAGCATCCTGTGGGGCCAAAGTGTGGGGCACAGGTTGGGCTCAGGGGCTTGGCAGCAGGGGGCTCCCGTCAGCCTGCCCCCACCCAGCCCACTCACCTGGTCCACATTGAGCCGCAGGGGCATCAGCGAGACCCGGAGACAACACTCGGGCGCACTCGGGCTGGCCATGGGGACCACGTGCAGCGCCTTGATGGTGAGCTGGGGACAGAGCGACCCCCTAGGCTATTCCTTCAGCTGAGCTGGCCCGAGCCACATCACCCTCCCACGCTCCCACACAACCCAGGTAAGTGTGTGTGCACGCGAGCACCCATGGGAACAGGTGGCCGTCCCTGCCAGCGCGACCGCTGCCCACAGTACCATGTTGGAGTGGGTGCGCCGCGGCATCCGCTCGCTGGTGTACAGGTACAGGAACTTGTTGATCTTGGAGGAGGGCAGCCGGTCCCGGATCTCCAGCTCCTGCACGATGAACACCTGCCGGGACAGCGGCTGCTCCTCCAGCTCCTTGTCTGGGGCCGAGGGGCCGGGGGCTGGCTCCACCGGGTACACCTCATGCTGGAAGCTGACCTGTGGGGAGGATGGAGGCCGGAGCCAGGTAACCAGGGCCTGGACATGGACAGAGGGGTTCACCCCAGGCCCTTCCCCTCCCAGCCACCCTCCCTGCACACAGCTCCACCTCAGACCCACACCTGGTGCTGCCAGGACATTTTTATGTGGCCATCCCACAGGTGTTTCATACCCATGTGGTCAAAGTGACCTCCTGACCTCCTTCCAGAATCTACCTGTCTATTCCCACAGCCCTCCTCTCCACCCTCTCCATCACCAGGGATGTCCGCTTTGTATCCTCAAAACATCTGTAACATCCACTCCACAAAGCAGTTCCCATGGAGTCTGGCTGAGTGGCAGGGCTGGGAAGGCCTGCCGCTGCCCCCATCCCAGTCAACCCCTTGCACCCCAAACTCCCAGCTCACCTTGCTGAGCTGGATCTCCATGAAGACCTGGTGCTGCCTCCCACTGCCCCCCTGCGTGCGCCAGGAGTTCTGGGGCCGGTTGGGGCCAGAGCAGCGAGCAGGGGAGCCCCTGGCGCCTGTGAGGCCAACTCTTGCCCTGGGAAGAGGGACAGGGGACAAGCTGGCCCAGGAGAGTACCCTTTCCTCACCGCTTCCTCTCAGCGCAGGCCTTGAGGCCTGTGTGGGAGACCCTCTCCTGGGAGGTGGGTGGGTAAGGAAAGAGGAAGAACTGAGGCCAGGGAGGTGAGGACAGCTCAAGGTTACCAGCTGCTGAAGGTCAGGGCTGGAGCCTGGTGGGTGAACCCCATCATCACAGCTGCCACCTGCACTCTCCTTCTTACCTGTGACTGGAGTGGGGGCCAAAGTCTCGACCCCCATAGAGGTGCCAGACAAGGGAGACCTCACGCAGCACCACGCGGGTGCTGGGCACTGGGAAGTGGGCAGGCGCTCGGAGCAGGTCGGTGCTGCCCAGCGGCCGTGAGAAGTGCCCGTCCTGCACGGTGATGGGGCCTGGATGCAGCTGCGTCACCACAGGCTCCCCATCCAGGCGCTGCAGGGAGGGGGGACACGTGTGGTGCAGATGCTTTCCCAGGCCAGGCCACCCTCCCCCTTTCCTCCCTTTCACAGCTCCCTCCCATTTCCGACAGAAGCTGACCCTCAGGGTCACTGTCCCCACAGCCTGGAGCTGAGTGTTCCATAGGACGGAGCTGAGTGTCCCTTGCTCCTGAAAGCTTGTCTCCCTGGACCTGGGTCTTGCTTGCATATGACATTCCCACAGGTACTTGGGGGCCCGGAAGTCAGCTCCCTCCAGCCAAATGGTCCTCCTCGCCCTCTCGCTAACCACCT
Source organism: Murina feae (assembly GCA_004026665.1). Lineage (NCBI taxonomy): Eukaryota > Metazoa > Chordata > Mammalia > Chiroptera > Vespertilionidae > Murina > Murina feae. Next base: position 33,466 of record PVJC01001399.1, read on the forward strand.
GCCCTCTTCCCTGACGGATGTCCCAGTCCTCTGCCCAGGACCATGCCGCTCTTCCTCTGGAAATAACCAGCTCCTGCAAAGCCCAGGCTCAGGCTGTCTCCCCGATGAGGCCCTCCCAGCCTCCTGCCTTTCCCACACTCCATCTCTAGAAGGGCCGGAGCTGAGCCACCCTCACACACCTGCCCAGCTTGCCCACCGCGTACCGGGATGCCCAGGCCAGGAGCATCAAGGATGCAGAACTCGTCACTGTCCAGGGTGTCTCCATCCCCCTCCTTTTCATTTTCACTTTCCTCGGCCTCTGAGCAGGACCCCAAACTTCCAGCAAGGACCCCCACAGGGGGCAAGGGAGGTTGGGCCCCACTCCGTTCATCTGGGAACAGGTAGACCGACACGGGCGAGGCCTGAGGGAGAGTGCCACCTGTAGGAGAGACAGGCTGGTTGGGGGATCCCTGACGCGGAGCTGTGTCTGGTGCCCCCCAAACGCCCTCGCCCCACCTGAAGACTGGACCAGCTCCCGCAGGCTGCGCTCGGTGTCCAGGAGGGCGTCGGTCAGGTCCCGCTGGTTGATGAGGGCCGTCTCCACGGGGGGGCATGAGGGCAGGGAGGCGGGGCTCTCGGAGAGCTGGGCCAGGCAGGGGAGGAGAGGTGAATGAGCGCCAGGAGGGAGAGCAGGCCCCGGGGCTCCCCCCAATGCCAGGCCCTGGGGGACCATGGCAGGGAAGAGGCCAGGCAGAGCTCTGGTGGCCTGTGGGGCCAGGCCTCACCTGTACCTTCTGGCCGGCGATCTCAGTGGGGCTGGGGGGCCGGGGTGGGGGGTGCAGGTCGCCCGCGCTCGTTACGTACTGCAGCAGGTTGACCAGCAGGGCGCAGGAGTCGGCACAGGTGTGCATGTGCACCACATTGTTGGAGCAGCGCAGCTCGAACAGTGGCTGGCTCTGTGGGGATGGGGCAGGGGTGCTATCAGCCCGGGTGCTCAGCCTGCCCACCGCCTAATGAATGGATGCGCACAATGAGCCGAGAACGGAAGGGGCTCGGCTCTGGGCCCAAGGAAGCGGAGTGCAATCCCCCAGTGAAAGGCTACATACATGAGCCTGTCTCCTTTGCCCTGAGCCCCAGCCAGGCAGGCAAAGCCTACCACCTCCTGCTGCCCTGCCTGCAGCTGCCCTCTAGTGGCGGGACTCACATGGAAGGACACCCAGGATGGGCCCGGCCCTTCCCAGGACAGCCAATTCCCACAGCCCAGGCCCCGAGCAGAAGCGGAGGCTGTGTGGGTGTGACAGTGATCCCGAGGCAACCCCAGCCCCTGCTCTGCGCGGCGCCAGCGCCTCTGGGGAAGGGCCGCACTCACCAGTTTGCCCTCTGTGCTCCCCTTCCAGGTTTTGATCACGAGCTCCAGGAGATCAACATCCAAGACACAGACATAATCTGAAGCAGAGGAGAGGAGACGTTCCTGTGGCCTCCTCCACGCAGCCTGACCCGCCACCAGAGGGGAGAATCGGGGCTTGTGTGTGCGCACACGTGGGTGCTGACAACAGCCATCAGTGGGGAGGGCATTGGCTGCTGTGTGTGTGGCTGGGGGCCTGGGCCTGCCCACCTCGCCGCAGATCCAGGGTCTCCGCCTCACACTTGTCAGACAGGTACAAGGCCGAGTCGTCGAGGATGAACCTGGTGGGGAACAGGGCTGAGAAGGGCCCGGAGCCCAGAGACCGGCAGAGGGACATCCTCTGCGGGCCCCAAGCCCACAAGAGCTGGTGCTGGGCCCGCTCTGGCCGAGGTGTTAAATGGAAGAACGGGCCTGGTCTCCCGCGGCCCAGACCTACTGTCCCCCAAGTACTTGTAGCTCCCCGCCCCGTCTGGGCCTCACAGCAACCCTGGGAACGAAGCGTCCTGTTTTCCCTCCTACAGTCATTGTGCTTTTAAAACAAGTCCTTATTTTATTTTATTTTTTAAGGGGGGAGACCAAGGGGATCTCTCGTGCCTCCATGCCTCTAATATAATCTATTTTTAAATTTTATTTTATTTTATACAAGTCCTTATTTTAATGGCAACCTAACATAGCTCCTTTAAAATATTTTAGAATATAGCTATAAAAAGGACAATCCCTAATTCCTAGTCATAACTCCCAATCCCAAATTCTGACACACATCTCCTTCCAGTGTTTTCTATAAAGGCACACAGAGAAGAACAGATATTTTTCCTTTGATTTTTAGAGAGAGTGGAAGACAGAGGGAGAGACAGAGAGAAATATCCATGTGAGAGAAACACCATTGGCTGCCGCCTGCACACGCTGACCAGGGCCCAGCTGGGGAGGAGCCCGCAACCAAGGTATGTGCCCTTGACCAGGATTGAACCTGGGAACCTCAGGCTGCAGGCTGACGCTCTACCTGCTGAGCCAAACCAGCCAGGACTATACGTCGTTTCCTATCTTACTGTTCTCAGTAAGCACTGTGCCACGGCACTTCCCCGTATTTTCCATGTCATCCTTTGAGCGATTTCACATGTTGGACGGGCCATGTTCAGACATGCTGTAATTTGGCAGCATTGGACTGTAAGTTCCGACTGTTTGCGTAGCACCCAAGAGGCCTGTGTCCCACCTGTCTTCTCCTTATCCCAGGACAGCCCCCAGCAGTGGGGTCACCAGACCCAGGAAGGCGGGACCAATTGTGAGGGAAGGATCATGACCCGAATGTACAGACAGGCTCAGAGAGTGGCTGAGGACACACAGACAGACAGCACCATAGGGGAGAGGCAGCTGCACCCCAGCTTGGGAGGGAGGGGCTGTGTACCTGAGCAGGAAAGTGGAGGTGTCCATGATAATATTACTGGAGAGGGTGAAGGTCTCGGCGGTGACAAGGACACGCACAGGGAGGTAGAGGGGCCTGGGGGAGACAATGAAGCTGGGGCAGGCTCCTTATACACGCGCGAGAGCCTGCCCCCGCCTTGGCACCCAGCCCGCCCGGCCTGGGTACCTGTAGTCCACGGCGCAGGAGAACAGGTGTGTGTGGAGGACGGTGATGACTGTCGGGGGCAGGTAGCCCAGCACGGGGTCATCCAGCACATCTAAGAACTCCAACAGCTTTGGGGACCGAGGTGGGAGAGGTGGTGAAGATAGGATGGCCTCTTCCCTCCTCTAACCCCCCACCCAGTACAGCCCAGCCCATGCCCATGGCACCGCCTCCTTCCAGCCTCAAGGCCTGTCCGGCCTTGCCCCCCTTGCTCACCTGGGCGTGCCAGCTCTGTTCTGACAGGGTGATGTAGTGGCGCAGGGTAGCTCTGTGCAGACGCAGTGTCACCAGGAACTCCTGGAGGTGGGGCACAGTCAGCAAGCAGGGAACCCAGCCCTCCATGCACCAGGCTAGCAGTCACCCTGGCCAACGGGTAGGCAGAAGCAGGCGCGGCTGTACCTTGACGTTCTTCTGGGGGTCCAGGTGGATGCGCACAGCGGCTGACAGCATGTGGGGGTCCTGGCCCTGGCCCTTTTGGCCTGAGGCACCCCACTTGGTCACACCTTCCTCTGATGGGTAGATGGTTGGGACCAGCTGGGCCGGAGGAGCAAAGCTGGGCAGCTCCAGGTGCATGGGCAGCAGGTAGTCATCCACGGTTGCTGAGGAGGCATCTGGTGAGCCCCCTGCCAAGCCAGCTGATCGCCCACTCCACCCAGGGACCACATCCTCCTGCAAGCCCCGCCCCTGCCCACGGACCCTAGAGACCCCAACAACTGGCCCACAGCCTCACACCTCGGTGGTAGAGTGTTGCCTTGTCCGCCTCCAGGCTGAAGTAGCCGAGCCCCGGCTGGCCTCGGTACTGGGACACACTGAAGAGGGTGCCTTGCTCCATGTCCAGCACCAGCTCCCCGTGCACAGCCTCCAGCGGCCTCCCGCCTTCGTCCTGCGGGCAGAGCATGTGGCTTGGCCTCAGCAGCTGCACAGAGCAGTTCCCACCCTTCAGGGGTGAGGGGCCTCCTGGAGCCCTGGCCTAACCAGGATCAGCTCAGCATCTACCCAGACTCCGCTGGAGCCCCGGGCAGCACTTGTCTCTTTTGCCTGAGGGAAGAATCAGCCCTGACCAGCCCGCCTCCAGCAACATGTGGCGCCATTCGGAACCCTTCAGCACGATGCCTTATACACAGGAGGGCTAGTAAGTGGCTGACAGGGTAAGATGGGGGGAGGGGGGGTCAGGTGCGTGCACTGGGGCCCGTTTCCCACATTCCCAACTTAGCACTGCTCACACTGGCCTTGGTCTCCTGCCAACGGGAGCTCTGAAGCCAGGGGCTCACCTGCCCGGGGCTGCCCTCACCTTGGTCTCACAGAGCGCTGTGACCCGGCCCTTCAGCACCGTCACCAGTGTAGAGAAGGAACTCTGGGAGTGAGGGCTTGGGGGCCTGGGGGCGGCCTGGGGCGCGCCTGATGCCCCCACTGAGAAGAAGTGGGCATCCTCTTCGTCCGAGTCTGAGTCTGGGGTGAAATCAAGGAGCCGAGTGGGAAGAAGCTCTGGAAGGGCTGCCCTGTCCAACAGGACCCCCCGAGTGCCCCTCCTACCCAGCTTGAAGGCTGACTTGCACATCTTGAAGTTGTCATGCCAGAGGCCCGCGGGGCCTGGGAAGCCAGGAGGGTGCGCGGCGGGGGCGGAGGCAGGGGTGGGAAACAGGTCCGCGGGCTCCCACATGAGCAGGTCATTGTTGATCCTGAGGCGGGCACACGGACGTGGCAGTAAGGGAGGCCCAGCCCGGCTCCCTGTCCCCCCCCCCCCCCCACACCCCGCCCGCATCGTCACCTGTTGTAGAGGCTCTCATAGACCTCCTTGCTGGGCAGGAAGATGTGGGCGCTGGGCAGGACCACTTCCAGGCTGCAGCGGGACAGGGCCAGCGCCCGGCTCTGGAAGGCCCTCATCTCTTCGGGGTCTCCGGGAATCACCATCTACGTGGGGGAGCAGGAAGGCCTCTGAGAGACGCATCCTACTGTCCCGTCATTCCTTCTTTCTTTTCAAACATCTAATCCTCAGCGGAGGATGTGTTTATTGATTTTAAAGAGAGGATGAGGGAGGAGGAGAGAGGGAGAGAAAAACATCGATCGGCTGCCTACACTATGTGCCCCGACTGGGATACTGAACCAGCAACCCAGGTATGTGCCCTGACTGGGAACTGAACCTGCAACCTTCAGTGTACAGGACGGTGCTCCTGCCAACTGAGCCACACTGGCCAGGAACATCCCTTCGTTCTCACGCACTCATGAGCCCCACTCTGCAAGATGACAGCCGTTTCATGTGAAGTGAGGCCTCATCCCAAACCTGCTCTGAGGCCTCATGTATGTTAATTCCTTTATCCTCAGGACAGGCGTGTGAGAGGCCGCTGTGCCCACTTTCTAGATGAGGAAACTGGGCCTGCCCGGCACTCATGTCCTCCGAGAGGTTAGGCAATGAGCTGAGATGACAAGGCTACTGAGGAGCAGAGCCTGGATTCAAACCCAGATGTGGGATCCTGATCTCCCTGACTCTGCCCTCACCTCCAGGTTCCCGAGCTGGAGTGCTTCTGGCTCCCCACTGACAGAGATGATGGAAGAGACAAAATTCTTGCCAGTGCTGGGTCACATCACCTGGCTCAAAGCCACCACGTGGCTCCCACAAGGCCCAGGGTCCCAGGCCTCACCTCCTCCGTCTCGTACATGGTCCTCTTGGAGGAGAAGGGCGAGGGCTCGGGCTCCTGCAGCTCACATGGACTCTCAACAGACAGCTCCAGCTCCTCCTCCTTGTCTGGGGCCACTTCCCACTGTGCACTGTTGACCTGGGGGTTCAGGGTCAACACTACCCTGCCAGGGCATAGGCCTGTCACTGGTCTGCAGGGCACCCCTGGCCCCTGATTCCAAGTGGCCTCCTGCCACCCTCAGCCGCAAAGCCCCACTTACTGGGGCAGGAAATACTTGTGACCAGGGCCCTTGGGATCTACAGCTTTGGAGACTCGCAGGCAGGGGACAGGTGGCTTCTCTCCATCTTCGTAGGTGCCTGAGGACAAAGCGGAAAGATGGGGGGTCATTCTGCCTTTCCCCATTCCTTCCCCAAAGGTGACCGTCCTTCACTGTTCACAGACCTGTGCCCGTCTCATGCCCACGGTTTGCAGCAGGACAAGGAAAACGGGTCCACTGTCTGCTGCCCAGCGCAGACCCAACAGGCAATACCAGTGCCCAGAGCTAGTGAGGCCGGGGCGCAGGCCTGCTCCCCAGGATCCAGCCTCTTTAGCCCTAAGCCCATCTCTCCCAGGGCCTGAGCCGCTGCCCCACACGCTGTTTCCCAGAGGCTCTCACCATGGAGGTCGGAGCAGGTAAGTTCCAGGCGGGTGGGGGTTGGGGGACCAGGCCCACTGCTCAACTCCGACCGGAACTGGGGCTCACTCAGCTCCAGCCGCAGCTGCTCAGCACGCACAGCCTGGCCTGCCCAGGGATCCCGCTCGGGCCGCAGGTCAGCAATGGGGAAGTGCAGCCGAAGTGTGGCCCGGGGTGCCGACAGCTGCACCACTGTCTCCTGCTCGGCAGTTGGCGGGGGCTCCATCTGTGAGAGGGCATGGGGGTCATGCTGCCGCCGTGGCCCCCAGCATGGTGACGGCGAGCCGAGGGACTGGGCATCTCACCAGCAGGCCGGCAGGTGGCTCGGGGGAGGTTCTGGTGGCCAGGCGCAGCAGAGCAGCGAGCCGGTCCAGGGTCCCCAGCTCCAGGTCTGCCTGGAAGTCGGCCAGGGCCAGGGCCAGTTCTGAGTGGCAATGGCAGGCAGCGGTGTGCCGGGATCGGCTCTGAAGTTGAGGGTATTCAGGTCAGCAAGGGCTGTGGGGTGGGTGAGGGCAGGATGGGAAGGGGCCCCCATGAGCAAAAACAGAACACAGAACTCTCCCCCCGGTGAGAAGAGCTGGGGCTGGGGACCCTCGAGACCATCACCGCCCAGCCGGAGGTGGACAGTCGTGCTTGCTTAATAAAAGCCACCCAACATTCGCCGCTCCCAGAGGCCAGCAGGGCATTGCCATGCTGAGCCAGGGGAGGGGCCATAGGGCTAAGAGAACAGCATGTAGAGGTCCAGATGGATTCAAGGGCCCCTGGATGGGGAGGCATGCTCTGCTCGGAGCACAGGAGAAGGGGTAGAGGGTGGGATCAGGGCGGTACCGGGGAGGCTGGGGCTGGGGGCATGGTCAATGCACCATAGGACACAGTCAAGGGCCTTCAGGCCCGGAGGCAGGCGGCTTACCTTGGGCAGACGGCGCAGGGTCTGTGTGTGGCGCAGGTGGGCACAGGGCTGAGCCGAGGCCTGGGTGTCCTGCCTGCTGGGGAAGCTCAGGATCTGGGATGGGACATGGGAGGCAAGAGGATGAGGCCGAGCCCTCGCATCCACCTCAACCTCCAGGCCCTGACCGCATACGCCTGCCTCTGGCCGTTACCTCCATGTACTCGGGCTCTGAAGCGCCCCTGGGCCACAGACACTCCAGTACTTCCAGCTGCCCGAAGCGCATGTCCGCGCTGGTGGTCCGGCGGCCCCGGCCCGTCTGCAGCTCCCAGGACAGCTGCACAGCCGTCCCCGTCAGCCTGCAGGGAAGAAGCTGGGCATCAGAGGGAGGCACCGCAGGGCTCAGGGAGTCTCTCCTCAGGCCCCTGCCTTGGGCTTGTACCGGACATGGCTACAGGGACAGGCCCTCTGGAAGCGCGGTCGGAGATGGTGGAAGTCACGGGAGCTGAAAGGCCCATCCTTGGCAGCATCAAACTCGGCAAAAAAATGGGTGGTGAGGTCAGGTGGTCCGGAAGACGGGGCAGGTGTCTCAAGCAAGGTCAGGGTCATGCCCCCCAAGGTCATCTTCAGTAGTGAGTCAGGGCGCATGGTGTCCGGATGGGGCGTGAGGGCCGTCTTGCCTGAGGGGACAGAGGCTTCACCAGGGGCTCCCCAGAGCTCGTGGGCCCAGCTGGACTGTGGCTCTGGTAGGACGCTGAGCCAGCAGGGGAGATACGAAGCTTCGTTATGCCAGGAACTGAGCCCAGGCGCAATTCAACCCTTTCTAGGGAACTGGGAGGACTGGAGGTAACTGGGAGTGCTCAGCCCAGTACCTGACACACACAGGTTCTCAATAAACATCGGCCAAAACACACAGTCCAGCAAGGCAGCTCTCATTACTACCATTTCATGGAAGGGAAAACCAAGTCCAGGAGAGCTGAAGTGCCCACCCAAGATCACTGACTCTAAAACCCAGGCTTTGCCCACTGTACCACCAGAGGCCTCCTGGGAGCTTGGGAGACCACACCAGCACCAAGGCCTCTTCCAGTTCCTCCTGCCCCTGGAGCACTCACCAGTGGGGTTGCCCTGGATAGAGAGGCGGCGAGGGGTCGTGTAACTGTGCACGGAGGAGTCCAGGTCCACGTCGGAGAGGGCCGAGGCCACGCTGTTCGTGAGGCCCGCCATGGAAAAGAAGAGGTCTGCAGACCAGGCAAGGGGGTCAGGGGCAGTGGGCTTGGCGCCGACTCCTGCACCCACACTAACCACTCTGCCAACTGCCGGGTTGGGCCCCACACCCACCATTGCTGTCCAGGTTGACAAGGGGGTTGGTTAGGGGGTCTGGGCTGAGAGGCTCAGCCACCGGTCCTGCCTGCAGCTGCTGGTTCAGGTCCTGTTCAATTAGCCACAGGTCTTCAGCACCCAGCGGGCGGCTCTTGCTCAGCTTGTCCACCAGGGACTTGGAGTCTGTAAGGGAGGAGAGTTCCTTGTGTCGGTCCAGCCTGGCTGGCGCTTCTCCAGCCATCCCATCCCCGGGACTGCCCGGCGACCTCACCTGCAAGGCTCATGGCACTGAGTAGCTCCTGGAGCTGCTGGAGCTGCCGTGGGGTCAGGAGCAGGTGCAAGAAGCCCACCTGCCCGGCCACCTCCAGCTGGGGGCGGAGGGAGCAACCATGGAGCACATACCAGCCAACCAACCCCCCGGGGAACCACTACCAGCTGCGCTCATCCTGAGGAGTTAGGAAACCAGTTAGTTGCCAGGCTAAGCTCTCTCACCAACTAGCTGTGTGACCCTGGCCACAACTTGACCTCTCTGAGCCTCAGTTTCTCCAGTTGCAAGGAAGGCAGTAACTTCCCCCATTTAACAATCCCCACCTTGTCACAGGGAAGATAAGAACTGCTAAGCATTCTGGGAAGAGCATGCTCCCTCCTCCCCAAGAGCCCAAACACTCACCTTGGGGCCTGGGAAAGCCTCATTCTGCTTCAGTTTCACCGTCAGCTCCACGTACCCTGAGCAGCTGCCGATCTGCAAGGGGGGATCTGGGGATTCTTCCTGGGAGGCAAGAGGATGTAAGAGGGAGGGTCAAGAAGATGACATCAGAGCTGGTCAGAAGGGATGGAGGGGCCAAGGGTACAGTGGGCAGGGGTTAGGAGACAGAGACCCGGGGTCAGAGTTGGCCCACCTGCCGGGGAAGCTCCTCGAAGCGCAGGCAGACTCCCGCCAGCTGCAGCAGCTTGTGCAGGAAAGCAGGGGGCTGGTGAACATCCACTGGGGGCGCCTGGCTTGGGTCTCGCACTGCCTCGTCACAGTATTCTAGTCTGGGGAGCGTAGGGTCAGCCTTTTCCCTGCCCCCCTCCACCCCCCGGTGTGGAGCCCCTCGGTCTGCACAGTATTCTGTTCTAGGGGTCTGGGGTCATGGAGCTGCCCTGCCACAGCTACGCCATCCTGCACCTCCAAGGCCAGTCCTTGCTCCCCAAACCTCAGCATGTAACCTGATCCTTGGCACCCCCTCACCCCTGCCACTCTGCACCTTTACTGCCTGGCCCCTGGACTCCACTCCAGCCCACCTCCTCCTTGCTGTGGCCACTGCCCAGGCCCACCCATATTTGCTCTGCCACTTCCCAGGAGCCTAGGCTGGGGGTGGGGTCAGCACACCGCCAGGCCTACCCCTACCTCTGCACGTGGACTTCCACTGCCACACCATGCTCCCCGTCGCCCGGTGAGTGCTCCACCCGCACGACAGTGTCCAGGAAGGTCACCTTGATCCTTCGCAGCACTGAGGGGTGAGAAGGGGGTCTCAGGTGAGGCAGAGCTGAAAGAGGCAGGCAGAGTTCTCCCATGGGATACGCTGGCCTGGTGGGGCCTGCTTACCAGTCTCGATGGTCTGGGCGAACATCTCCAGGCCCTCCAGGGGTTGTGGTGGCTCAGAGGGCTCAGGCAGCCCATCCTGCAGGCACTCCTGAGCCAGCTGCAGGCTCGTGGTCATACATGAGGCCCAGCTTTGCGAGTCAGCAGGCCCTGGTCCTGCGAGGAGGCCCAGTCAGCCGGAGCGCCCAGGCCCACTCCCACCACTTGCTCTCCCACTCCTGCCCCAGCCTCATCCTGCCCTCACCTGGGCCATGGCGGGGCTGCAGGGTGAGCTGGAGGCCTGACACGAGAATGGTGCAGTGGTCTGTGAGCAGCGCAGCCCAGGGCACGGCTACCTCGATGGAGCCCACAAAGCCTTCCACCAGCTCCAGTGGCGACTCCATGGACTCCAGCACCTCGTTCACAGACTGCAGAAAAGATGGGGACAACGCTGGCTCAGGAGAACCCACACCCGCCGCCTCCCAGCCCGTCTCCCTTGTCTGTCTGTCTGCTCTACCTTGGAGAGCAGCCTCGCTCTCCCAGATCCTCCACAAGCTACCCACAAGGCCTACCTTTGCTCATGCTGATCCCTACTTTTGGCCCAATCACCGCATCACCTAATGTGCCCAATATTTTAATCCAGCGGAGGGGGGAGCTGGAGGATGAAGAGGAAGCCAGGAGGAGGGGCTAGAAGATGGCATGTTCCAGGCTTGGACCAACACATTCACTACCGAAGGCCGGGCACAAGGTGCAGTGGCACCCCACTAACTCTGGTCAAGCATGGGCCTGACCTGAGCTGAGGGGATGCCCCCAACTCCAAACACGTGGTGTAGCGGTACATCTCTCTAAAGCACAGGGTGAACCCCCTCCCCACCGGTACAGATGGAAGAACAGTGTCCCTGGGACCCTGATCTTTCTCCTCATCCCATTTCAGGGTCCCCAGGCACTCAGCTTCTTCTGGGGTCTCCAAGGTAGGGCTGCAGGTAGAGCAGCTGGAGGAGGGGCTGCTATTGAACAAGCACCTGCTCCCCCCCACCCCCGGGGGGTAACTAGGTAGGAACCAATTCCATCCCCAACAGGGCTGGGTGGGGAAGGAGTGTTTCCGGGGACTGGAAGCAGGAAGAGGCAGCTGAGCGATCTGAAAAGGCTTCTTGCACTGGGACTCACAGGCAAGTGGCTACTGGGAGCTCTCCCAACCCTAGACTTCACTTCTCCACACGCGCTCAGGAAGACCTGCCTACCTCTAAAGCCCAGCTCTTCCTGCCCAGATTGCACTGTGCCCAGCCAGAAAACTGAGAAGCCCTCGCCCCGTGCCCATCCAGCGCCAGCCGCGGGCTGGTGACTCTGATTGGCGGCTCCTTTGCAACTTTCCAGGTCAGCTGAGCTGTGAGTCACCGCCCCCAGACTCAGGTCAGACCCAGACCTTACTTCTCTATAGCTCCCAGCATCTCCTCTGCCCCCTTCTCGCCGCGGGCCATACCTCTCCCCGGGCTTCCCTCCGGGTGGGAGGCTAATCTACAATCCCCTCCCTAAACCTGGTCCGTCCCACCCTCCCCAAAGCAGGAAGTAGGCAGCGCCGCAGCAGTCACACGAGGTGTTGATCAACACGGGTGCTGACGCGGTTGTTGACATCCACATCCGGAGGCGAACCCAACCCACTGGGCCCAGGATGGTAGGGTCAGGAGGTCAGGGTACCTTCCCCACAGGTGTCCGGGGCGGACAGTCTTCTCCAGCTGCAGGGCTGAACTCTGCCCCTCCCCTGGCCGGGTCCTACCGGCAGCCCAGTCCTCCGCTCCGCTCCCACCTCACCCTCTCCTTAGTCCCTTGGCACCATACTCCTCCAGTCAGACTCCATGTGCTTCTTCTGGCGTCCCTCCGCCAAGTGACAACCCTCCCCCCAGCCTCAGTCTCCCCTCCTGAGAAGTGGCCGCAAGGAACCCCTTCCCGCCCTGGAGGCGATCGACCGGGTCCCTCTGACGCCTGAAAAGGGCCGGGCTTCCACGACCTCAACACGCCCGGTACCTGGTCCCTCGGCCCGACCCCTTCGCCGGGAGCCTCGTGTCGCCGCAGCCCGGTGCCCCCCACCGCGCCCCCGGGCTCGGGCCTGGCTCCTCACCCAGATCTCCAGGTGGATATCCCGCAGGGCAACGCTGCCCTTGTACAAATCGAGGCTGAGCTGGTCCAGGCTGAGGTGCTCCTGGAAGAAGTGACCCAAGTAGTGGTGCAGCAAGTAGCGGCAGACCCGCTCTTTCACACAGTTCGACCATGGCCACAGCCATCGTGACATCTCGGAGACCGCCGACCCGGGCCGCCTGCGCTCGCCGCCCGCCGCCCGCCGCCCGCCGCCCGCCGCAGCTGCTGGGCTCACTAGAGCCTCGGGTTTGCCCCGCCGCTTCACTCAGCGCCAGGCCGCGCCCCGGGGCGCTCGGCCACGCCCCCCACGCTCACTGCAATTGGTCATTGCAGAGGGCAAAGCCTACTGATTGGCCGAGGGGGGCGGAGCCTTCAGGCGCCAAAAAAGGACTGGGCTCTTTGCGTGATATAATGCTCCCAATCTTGATTTACGCCTGCGTATAAATTCTAAGTGGGAGGACCTTTAACCTTCCGGCTACAGGCTCAGGGGGAAGATTTGGAGGTGCCATCCCCGCAGAGGAATGCGCATGTGCTGAGTCGTCCAATTACTTGAAGTTGTTGGGTACGACTTAAAGGGACAGCGTCTCATAAAACTTCGTAGAAAGCGTCTCAGGGGAATGAAGTCAGTGGGAGAGCCCCCAGCACGTTAGAAACAAGGAAACAAACATGTGCATTTACAAAACGCTTTACCATCCTTCATCTTTTTCAACCCTAATAACAACCTTCTAAAGTAGAGAGTATATAAAAGAAAGAAATAGAGGTATAGTCACCATTTTGCAGGTAAGTAAACAGACATAAATGTTGCTCCGAGTGCATCACCAAGGTCTTTCTCCACTCCTCCCACGAAAAGCTTGGCAGATTTACTGACCCTCCCTTCTTTCTCCAGGTGGCCCAAACTCCATTCCCTCCTTGGAATAATAATAGTATGGTTTTTTTTCATATTTTTAAGCCTAAAATTAAATAAAGAATGGGTTCTAAATCCCTTGAGTAGGGGGTCTATTGTTTTTGCACAGCTGGTGAACAAAGAATGGTTTTTCCAGTTTAAATAGTTGGAAACTATGTAAAATTCACATGCCAGTGTTCATAAATAGCTTTAGTGGGTCCTGGTCAGGTAAGGTAGCTCAGTTGGTTAGAGCATCCTTCTGATAAGCCAAGATTCCAGGTTTGCTCTCCTGTCAGGGTACACAGAAGAAGCAACCAATAAATGCAGAAGTAAGTGGAGCGATAAATTGATGTTTCTGTCTCTCTCTCTCTCAAATCAGTAAACACATTTAGCACTTTTCTTTAAAAAAAAAAAAAAACATTGTAGTGGAACACAGCCGTGCTCATTTGACTAAGTACTGTCTAAGGCTGCTTTCTTGCTCCAGCAGCAGAATTGAGAACCTGAGATAGAGGCCTGCAAAGCCTAATATATTAATTTTTTGGCCTTTATCAGAAAAAGTTTGCAGATTCCTGCTCTATGGGGTGGGTCAAGCACCTTAGAGATACCCAGAGGTCATTGTAATTCTACTTTAGCCTTGCTAGGAGATGTGCTTAACTGCAATCTAATGGCAAAAGCCAGTCTGGAGCAAGGGCAACCGCCCTCGCCGAGGGGCTGAGACCTGGATGCCAATCCCAGTTCTACGGGGCCTCAGCTCCACCCGGAATCCGTGAGCCTGTTTTATCGCCTGTAACCTGGGGTTGGGTTAGGAAGAGGGAGGGCTCCAACAGGGGATTGAGGAATAGCCTCCAGGAGAATTTTGGGAGACGCTGGGAAGGCCCCACTCAAGGAGGCAGGCTAACAGGATGGCCGCTTGGAAAATGCTTATGAAATGATTCAATAGATCTGCCTGTCCCCCATGGCAGACTGGGGGCACTGCTGTGTTCATCAAATGTTTATTAAATTGATAATAATAAAAATCATGCTTTAGCTGGTTTGGCTCAGTGGATAGAGTGTCGGCCTACGGACTGAAGGGTCCCAGTTTCGATTCTGGTCAAGGGCACATGCACAGGTTCATGCTCGATCCCCAAAAGGAGGCCTGCAGGAGGCAGCCGACCAGTGATATTCTCTCTCTCTCTCTCTCTCTCTCTCTCTCTCTCTCTCTCCCTCTCCCTCTTCCTTCCCCTCTGAAATCAATAAAAATATTTTAAGTAATTAGACATTATGAAGTGAGCCCGTGGATGTCCTGGGCTCTGGGCTTGTCACTTCACTTGCATTACCTCACCAGCTCTTCGCCACTGCTCGTGGAGAGACGCTATTAATATCCCCGTCTCACAGGCGAGGCAAACAGACTGGGAGCCTACGTGCCTGTGGAGCGAGTGGCTGAGCAAATCTCACCTCTCCTCCCAAAGGCAGTGGGAATAGGAGCGCATCTGGAGGCGGGAGAATGTTGTCCTTGTGTCCAGGCTGGCGGGGACGACCACTTCCCTGCCGTGGGGATGGGGTGCACCATGTGCAAAGGTGGAGGACACAGGCCCATGCCCAATATTGAGGCCCCGAATCTGGGGCAGCAGCTTCTCCAGGTCAGCTTCTCTCTGGTGAAGCTGCATTCACATCTGTCTCTCGCTGTAACTTGACTGGGAGCCACAGCTGTCTCTTTTTTCTCTTTTTAATATATTTTATTGATTTCTTTACAGAGAGGAAGGGAAGAGGGATAAAGAGTTAGAAACATGAGAGAGAAACATCGACCAGCTGCCTCCTGCACACTCCCCACCGGGGATGTGCCCGCAACCAAGGTACATGCCCCCGACCGGGATGGAACCTGGGACCCTTCAGTCCAAAGGCCGACGCTCTAACTGAGCCAAACTGGGAGCTTTTATTGGACAACTGGACCCGGAGAACTCAAGGGGTCTGAAGAAAGATGACCAACGCTCCTCCCTAGAGAAAGAAAGGGGGGAGGGCCAGGCTCTGTGGGGCTCCTGGGAGAGGCCCCTCATTAGACTAGGTGGGGACTCATCAGACAGAAGAGTGCTAGGCCTCAGGGGCTCTACCGGGAGGCTCTCCCTTCCCCAGGGACGCACACCCAGCAGGAGTCCCTCCCGGATTCCCTCAGTGAGACAAGAAGGGGTGTGGAAGGGATCGGAGAAGATAGCTGGGGGCTGTGACTTTTGAGTTGGTCCAGGGTGGAGGGCCTTGATTTTGCCTCTCATTTAAAATACACATAACAAATTTTACCATCGTAACCATTTCTTATCTTGCCTGTTAATGCTTACCTGAGGACACTTCCCCATTGATTTCTAAAGAAAGTGGAAGGAAGGGGGAGAGACAGAGAGAGGATTTGGTTATCTCCTGCATGCACCCCGACCAGGGCCGTGCCCTTGACCCAAATAATGAGGTACTAGTACATCCCTTAACCCGAATCGAACCCACAACCCTTCAGTCCTAGGGCTGGTGCTCTAACCACTGAACAACCGGCTACGACATTAACCATTTCTAAGTGTATAATTCAGTAATGTTAAATTTATTCACATTGTTGTGCAACCAGTCTAGAGCACTTTTTCATCTTGCAAAACCGATTCTCTATATCCATTAAACAACAAGATGAATGAATGTTATGCGATAACATCAAGTGATATCTCAATCAAGGTGATACAAGAGATTTTCATCTGCACCTCCCAGGTGACACAGTATCCGTCTTGACATCCACTTCAAATGCCACTTCTTGCAGGAAGTCTTGTGTCTGTCCCCACCCTTCAGTCCTCAGAGTGAGCACCCCTCTGCACAAAGCACCAGTCCTCCACTGCCAGCCTGACCCTGAGCCCGGGACACACCCTGCAGGGGGCCTGGAGCTGAGCCCTCCTGACTGAGGCTGGGAAACGGGGTCTTTCGATGACGGCCTGTGTGACCTTGGGCAAAGCCTTCTCCTCTCTCTGGGGTTGGGATCTACTTGGCAGTGGAAGGCTTCACGGGCTCGCCCTCCCCTGTGCTTTCTCCTCCTTCTTTATTGAGTTTTAGAGAGAGAGAAACATGGTTTGTTGTTTCACTTACG
Source organism: Murina feae (assembly GCA_004026665.1). Taxonomy (NCBI): domain Eukaryota; kingdom Metazoa; phylum Chordata; class Mammalia; order Chiroptera; family Vespertilionidae; genus Murina; species Murina feae. Next base: position 49,651 of record PVJC01001399.1, read on the forward strand.
TATGCGTTCATTGGTCGATTCTTTTATTTATTTACTTTTCATGATTGACCGTATTACAGATGTGCCCTATTCCCCCCTTCTTTGCCTCCTTCCACCCACCCCCCACCCCACCCGAGGCCTTCACCCCACTATTGTCTGTGTCCGTGGGCTGTGCAAATATGCATCGATGTTCTTTGGTTTATCTCCTCCTGTCCCCTCCACCCACCTTCCCTCTGAGACCTGTCAGTCTGTCCCATATATCCATGTCTCTGGACCTGTTTTGTTCATCAGTTTATTTTGATCATGAAGTGAGTCATGTGACACTTGTCTTCCTCTGGCTTATTTCACTTAGCACAATAACCTCCAGGTTCATCCACTCTGTCACGGTGGGTAAGGGACCATTCTTTTTTATAGCTGCATATACTCCATTGTGTAAATGAGCCACAGCTTTTTTATCCCCTCATCTGCTGCTGGGCACTTGGGCTGTTTCTTAGCTGTTGTAAATAACATTGCTATGAACATGGGGGGGCGTATATTCTTTCTGATTGGTGTTTTGGGATGCTTAGGATATATTCCCAGAAGTGGGATTGCTGAATCAAATGGCAGTTCTTTTCTTAATTAAAACTGTGTGTGTGTGTGTGTATATATATATATATATACACTTGATTTTTACAAAGAGGGAATGGAGAGGTATAAAGAGTTAGAAACATCAATGAGAAACATTGATCAGCTGCCTCCTGCACGTCCCCTACTGGGGATCCTGCCCACGACCAAGGTACATACCCTTGACCAGAATTGAACCCAGGACTCTTCAGTCCGAGTGGCTGGCGCTCTATCCACTGAGCTAAACCAGTCAGGGCTCCATTTGTTTTTGAGGAAACTCCATACTGTTCTCCACAGTGGCTGCACCAGTCTGCATTCCCACCAGCAGTGCACGAGGGTCCCTTTTCCTCACATCCTCATCAGCATTTGTTTGTTGATTTATTGATGGTAGCCACTCTGGCAGGTATGAGGTAATACCTCATTGTTTTAATTTGCATCTCTCTGATGATTAATGACGTTTTTTCATATGTCTCTTGGCCACCTGTATGTCCTATTTGGAGAAGTGTCTATTCAAGTCCTTTGCCCATTTATTTACTTATTTTTATTATTTTAAAAAATGTATATATTTTTATTGATTTCAGAGAGGAAGGGAGAGGGAAAGAAAAAGAAACATCAATGGTGAGAGAGAATCATTGATCAGCTGCCTCCTACACACAACCCAGGCACGTGCCCTTGACTGGAATTGAACCCAGGACCCTTCAGTCTGCAGTCCAAAGCTCTTTCCACTGAGCCAAACCAGCTAGAGCTTAAAAATATTTTTAGTTTTCAGAGAGAAAGGGAGAGAGAGGGAGAGAGAGAGAAACATCAGTGATGAGAGAATCAGTGATCAGTTGCCCCCCCCACACACACACACACACTGGAGATGGGGTTCACAACTCGGGCATGTGCCCCGACCAGGAATCCAACTGTCACCTCCTAGTTCATGTGCCAACACTCCATCTCTGAGCCATGCCGGCCAGGCCCCATTTTAAAAATTGGATTATTTAATTGGATTCTGGTGTTGAGTTCTAATCATCCATTGGACACTTCCTGCACACCCCCTGCTGGGGATTGAGCCAGCAACCCGGGCATGTGCCCCTGAACCCAGGACCTCCTGGTTCATGGGTTAACGCTCAGCCACTGAGCTACATCAGCCAGTCTCCCTTTTCAATTGGATGATGGTTTCCTTTGCTGTGCAGAAGCTTTTTAGTTTGATGTAGTCCCATTTGTATATTTTTTTTTCTTTCTCTTCATTGGTTGATTCTTGTATGTGCCCTGATTGGGGATGGAACCTGCAACTTTGGCATATCAGGATGACACTGTAACCAACTAAGCTACCTGGCTAGGGCTCCCCCAGTTTTCTTCTGCAGGAATGTGGAAGAGACTTCAGCTGCTAAGCCTGGGGGTTGGGCGAGGAGAAGGTTAAGGGTTTCCGTTGACAGATGAGGCAGCAAGGGCCAGATGAGTGGGCCTGTGAGGATTTCTGAGGGAGGGGATCCCTGGCCAGCTCTCTAGTCTGGCTAAACTGGGGCCTTGGCTTTCTGTTGCTCTGGCAGGTGGTACCTTTGGGCACCTCGGCTGCCTATGCAACAGGGAAGATGGCTGGGTGGTTGCAATGGGACACTGAGTGGTCACCAAGGCCCAAGGCGGGGTGGGGAAGACTCCAAAAAGGGCCCCAGCCTCCAGACCCCTCCCTGACTTCATCGTTTGTTCTCGCTGACCACTCGTGCTGCTCATATGGACTAGCTAGTTGCTCATCTCGGCAAACTTCTGGGTAGCGCCTGGCCAGTGTTGCTCAGTGGTTGAGCATAGACCTATGAATCTGGATGTCACGGTTCAATTCTGGTCAGGGCATATGCCCAGGTTGTGGGATCAATCCCCAGCAGGGGTGTGTAGGAAGGGCCCAGTCAATGTTTCCCTCTCATCATTGATGTTTCTCTCTCCTCCCCTCTCCCCTCCCCCCTCTCTCCTTTCCTCTCTGAAATAAATAAAGATATATTAAAAAAACCAAAATACTTCTGAGTGGCCATTTCACAGTGTAGTGTAGAGGGATGGAATCGGGAAGGGTACAGGGTGTTGGGGCCAGGGTTTAGGAAGGGGTGAAGGGACCTGCAGGCTGGGAACTTCTGGCAGGAATTTCCAACTCCTGGGATGCCACCTTGGACTCTCTGCACAGGCTTTTGAACAAGAGGGGCCGGGAGGTCTGACTGGGGAGCCCAGCTTGCCTGGAGGGGGTGGTGTCAGTGCCAGGGACACCCCCAGCTCTGATGCGTTGCCACCCCAAGGCTGGCCCTTTAAACCTCAGTCCATGATGTCACCATAGACAGCAAGAGGTGGGAGGGGGACTGCAGGCCTGAGGACGGACTGCATTTCCCGGCAGCCTGGGGTGGCCACACCCTTCCCAGCAGGCACCGGCCCAGATGGAAGGTTAACCAGCCCGGTGCCGGTTCCCAAGGGGATGCCCAAGCCATTCGGGGACGGGAGTGGGGCGCCCTGGGGTGGAGTGGTTGGCGCAGGCCAGCTCTTTGGGGCGGGCACAGCATCGGGCCCTTGCTGCCAGCGCGCTGCCCTTAGCCCCAGCTTCCCGGTGCCAACTCCGGAGTCCTCCACCCTCCGCATGCAGCTCCCTTGCGGCACCTAGGAGCTCCGCACCCCTCGGACCCCAACCCCGCGCCGCTGCAGCCTCGCGCCCGGATGCCCACAGGCCACCCTTCGGCCTGCGGCCCCCTTTAAGCGGTGCGGGGACTACATCTCCCAGCCGCCCGGGGAAGGCCCCGACGCGCCCGCCCCGCCCCGGCCCGGCCCGCGGGGAGGTGCGGGCTGCAGGGGGAGGTGACTTGATGTCATCCTGAGCCGCGGGGCGGCGGGTGCCGGGGCGCATAAAGCCGGGGCTCCCGCGGCGGCGCGCGGTTCCAGGTCGGACCCACGGCTTGCGAAGAGATCCCCGCGCTGCCGGACCCGCCTGGAGCCCGCCGAGCGCCCGCGCCCCACCCGCCGCTGCGCTGGGGGGATGCCCCGGCCCCCCCGGAGCCCGGGAGGGAACCCAGGAGCGCCGCCGCCCTGCACCCGGAGCGGAACCGCCGGGAAGGAGCGCTGAACAGCCGTCCCTCCGCCTGCAGCCCCTGAGGTCTGGGGCCCAAAGTCTGCGGTTCTGAGAAGTGAGTGTCCCCCACCGGGAGGCAGATGAGATCTGGGGGGAGGAAGGAGCCGAGGTGGGGGAGGGTGCTGGGTTGGGGGGGGGTGGCATAGGGATAGGCGCCCATTCTCGGGGAGTCCCTAGTGGCGGGATTAGCGGGGCAGAAATGGGGCCCGTTCTGTTGGGGGCCAGCGAGGAGGGACGGGTCCCCACTCCGCGTAGCCCTGGCGTGCGGGGAGGCTCTGTGCGGAGCGGGTTATTTTGGAGCTGAGCCGTCAGACTGAAAGGAGGGGGACTTGTGCCTGGAGCAGGGGTCATACCTCTGCTTAGGGTCCGGGCAAGAGGAGGGAAAAGAGACTTGGGCGCCAGCAGCGCTCACCCACACGATGTCTTCCTGGAAAAACTGACCGGCTCTCTCCATCTCTTTCTTGCTGACCTCTCTGCCCGACTTCATTTTCAAAAGACCCAAGGTGGGACCCCTAACTGGACTCTCCGTGCGTGACCCCCAGGAAGAACCTGAGGCCTGAACCATCCTCCTCTCTACCCTGCCTGCCCCCCAGGACTGGGCAGTTGCCGAAGGCCCTGGGGGGGGGCCCAGGACTGTGGTTGTGCCCCCCCCCCCCAGGATGGACCCAAGTTAGTCAGCCAAGCCTCACCCAGCATCTTCTAGGGCCAGCGGGAGCCCAGGGTCCCTGAAGGCTTCACCACTGCCTGGCTGTCATGGAGACGAAGCTGCCCCCTGCGAGTACCCCCACCAGCCCCTCTTCCCCGGGGCTGTCACCTGTGCCCCCACCGGACAAGGTGGATGGCTTCTCCCGCAGGTCCCTCCGCAGGGCCCGGCCCCGGAGGTCCCACAGTTCCTCCCAGTTCCGCTATCAGAGCAACCAGCAGGAGCTCACTCCACTGCCCCTGCTCAAAGGTGAGCCCACCGCTGGCTGCCAAGCTGAGGGTAGTAAGCAGCAGCTGGCAACTGCCATCAGAGGGTGTTTGGGTAGCCCCTTCCAGGTGAGGGACTCCACCATCGGAGCTGACCTCACCCCCAGCCCTCTCTGCTGACGCATGGCCTGATTGGCCTGTCATCCTTGGAGGTGGGGCATCTGGAGGTGGCGCCACCCTGGGGGGCAGACCATGGCCAAGGGTGGGGCTCACAGCCTGGGTTCCAGAGGCCACTTGAGGCCCAGGCGCTGCCAGGGTCCTGGAGCAGGTGTTTGGCAAGGCTCCCTGGGGTCACTGTGTAACCCCCTACCTCTGGGCTGCAGGGCCTGACTGGCTGGGTGGCTCTGACCCTTCACCCCACTTCTGGCTGTGAGGACAGAGTGCCACCTATGAGAGGGAGAGTGGCTGTCGGGGCCTCTTGGGAAGCCCAGCATAAGGGTCTGTTACCGTGCTTTCACCTCAGGCCACCATGCCCTCTGTGGGTAGGAGGAAGGGACTATTCCTTTACCCGCAGGAATGGAGGGCGGGACAGAGCCATCGCTCTCTGGAAGAGTGGGGATGGCACCAGAGAATGGGGTCTGGGGCAGAGGAGGCTGCCCTAAGGATCAGGAGGGTTCGCCCCTCCCCAGAGCCGTGGCAGCTGGAGCCAGGCTCAGCCCCTCCCTCCTTCCCAGATGTGCCCGCCTCAGAGCTGCATGAGCTGCTGAGCAGGAAGCTGGCCCAGTGTGGGGTGATGTTTGACTTCTTGGACTGTGTGGCCGACCTGAAGGGGAAGGAGGTGAAGCGCGCAGCACTCAACGAGTTGGTGGAGTGTGTGGGAAGCACGCGGGGAGTCCTCATTGAGCCTGTGTACCCAGACATCATCCGCATGGTGAGCCCCTTGCCACCCGGACTCTGGGGCGCACAGGGACACTGCTGGACTGCGGCGGGGGGCCAAGGGGGTAGGTCCTGTGTAAGAAAACCCCAATACCCTCCTGCTTGGCCTCCAGGCCCCCATGTCTCCTCCCCACTCCGTCCTCCAGTGCACCCGACCAGTGCCAGCTGGGTCACTTTTGCCTATGCTCTCCCCAGGCCTGGGGCACACTCCCCTCCTCCACCCCCTCCCCAAGTCCCTTATTGCCATGTCCTGGCTCAGGTGCCGCTTCTTCCATGAAGCCCCTCAGTGCCCAAGCCAGAAAACGCCCTTCTGGTGGCTGGAATGTCTGCAGACCTTACTGCTTTCCATCCTATCTGCCCCACAGGGCTGCACCCCCTAGAGGGCAGGATCCCCAGCCCCTGGCCCAGGGCTTCCATGAATTATGTTCAGGGAGTGAGTGCCGAGGAGTGAGTGCCGGGGCAGGTGCTGCGGTCCTGGCTTCCGCCTTCGAGGGCTCCCTCTTAGAACCCTGTCTGTGTCCCTCAGATCTCTGTGAACATCTTCCGGACCCTGCCGCCCAGTGAGAACCCTGAATTTGACCCTGAAGAGGATGAACCCAACCTTGAGCCTTCATGGCCACATCTGCAGGTATGAGGCCTGGGGAAGGTAGGAATGGAGCTTTAAAAGAGATGGATGCCCTGACTGGTTTGGCTTAGTGGATAGAGCGTCGGCTGCAGACTGAAGGGTCCCAAGTTCGATTCCGGTCAAGGGCATGTGCCTTGGTTACGGGCACATCCCCAGTGGGAGGTGTGCAGGAGGCAGCTGATTGATGTTTCTCTCTCATCAATGTTTCTAGCTATTTATCCCTCTCCCTTCCTCTCTGTAAAACAATCAATAAAATATGTTTAAAAAAAATAAAAGAAATGGAGGACGGGGGAGGGTCTCCTTAGTTCTTAGACTGAAGGGCCACAGGGTGGAGTGAGTGGGGGGTCTGTTCTCAAACTCACCTTTTTATCTGTCCTTCCCCCAGCTGGTTTATGAGTTTTTCCTGCGTTTCTTGGAGAGCCCAGACTTCCAGCCCTCCGTGGCCAAGAGATACGTGGATCAGAAGTTTGTCCTGATGGTGAAGTGGGAACCATGGGGCAGGGGCAGGCTCGCGGAGCGGCATGGGGACAGAATGGAAGCAACCTGGGCTTGGTCTCTCTCCTGACCCTTGACCCTGGGTCCCACAGCTCCTAGAGCTATTTGATAGCGAGGACCCCCGGGAGCGTGAGTACCTCAAGACCATCCTGCACCGGGTCTACGGCAAGTTCCTGGGGCTCCGGGCCTACATCCGCAAACAGTGCAGCCATATCTTCCTCCGGTAGGTGCCCGCTGCCTGTCCCGTGGAGACCTGGAGAGGGACGGGGAGAAGACCCAGGCAAAGGCTCCCGGGCAGGGGGTCCTAAGGAATTCTGGTTGACTAAGTCCTTTCTTGGCAACATATTTTGTAATATCGATTATTCAAAACCTGTGAGGTCAGCAGAGAAAGAGTATTTATTTTCGTTTTACAGATAAAGAAATAGAGGCTGAGAGGGATGAAGTGGTTTGCAGGGCCTCCATCAGTCCAGGGGGGCTTCTAGGATCTAAATCTTCAGACTCTTATTGCGCTCAGCCATAGGGACCTACAGACAGATTCTTTCTGCCCGGCTGGAGTGGCTCCGTGATTGAGCGTTGACTTAGGAACCAGGAGGTCACAGTTCAATTCCTGGTCAGGGCACATGCCGAGTTGTGCGTGCAGGAGGCAGCCGATCACGGATTCTCTCTCATCACTGATGCTCCTTTCTCTCTCTCTCTCCCTCTCCCTTCCTCTTTGAAATCAATACAAATATGTAGTTTTAAGAAAGATTCTTTCTGCAAATGTGTATTGAGCAGCAGTGCTAGCATGGCCTTGTAGTTGAGACTGGACTGAAGTTGGAAGGCCTGTAGCTGAGTTTGGTTTCAGTATCTGGGTACTCAGGCAAACTATTTAAGCCCTCCTAGTTTCCTCATCTCTGAAATGGGAATGATAGTGGTATCAGGGATGGTCATCAAGATGAAGTGAGGCAACGCCTCAAAAGCTCTGACTGAGGCCGGGACTTAGAGTGGGTAAGGCACGATCTCTCAGACTCCCGTAGGTCCCCTGCTCATTCACTTCGGGACAGTTTCGTTAAACCGCTGAGCCTCGATTTCTTCATCTGTAGAATGCGTCTGATAAGCCCTGCCTCGCGGGATGACTGTGAGAAGTACACAGCACAGAGGAGATGCTCTGAGTGCCTGACGCTCTTTCGGTTGACTGGCACAAAGAGTGCAGGACGCAGGCTGGGTGCCTGCTGGCTGGCTGGGGACCGGGTCATGGGGGTTGGTCTGGGGGAAGAGATGAGTTGGAATGCTTCATAGAAGCAGTTTGAGCTGAGACCCAGAGAGGCCCTGGTGGCTGGGCTGAGAAGAGCGATTCAGAGGTGGGTGTGGATCTCCTAGGGGCCTGGTTTAGGGTATTGGGAAGGGAGCATGGCCTCAGGTTGGGAGAGAACTGGATAAGTGTGCAGGGTTGGGCGGGCAAGCTTGGAGGGGCTGGGCCTGCTCCAGTTGCTCTGAGCCCTTCTGCATCTTGCTTTTTGTCATGCAGGTTCATCTATGAACTCGAGCACTTCAATGGCGTGGCTGAGCTGCTGGAGATCTTAGGAAGGTGACTCTCCCTGGGCCTCAGCCAGAGCATCAGCGTTTGGGGAGGAAGGATTGAGGCCGCTCACCTGAGCCCTCCTCCTCTCTTCTATCCCCCTCCTCAGCATCATCAATGGCTTTGCCCTGCCCCTGAAGACGGAGCACAAGCAGTTCCTGGTTCGGGTCCTGATTCCTCTGCATTCCGTTAAGTCGCTGTCAGTCTTTCACGCCCAGGTAAGGCCCAGACCTGGTCCTGCACAGCAGAGCGGACAGAGTCAGGGCAGCCATGTGGGTCAGCCTGCCACTCTGGCTTCAGCCACACTAAGCCACCTTCTTTTTCTTTACTGATTCTGTTCCTTCTGCCTTAGAGAAGCCCCATGATCCTTTAAGGCTGTCAGACAACAGCTCTGTGAAGCCCTCCCAGCCCCTTTCAACCTGCCCTAGGCAGGATTCAGCTCTTCTGTATTCACATAGATTGTGATACAGATTCTATCATGGAAATGTCTATAAAATTTATACGGACTGGTTTGCTACCCCTGTGAGATCATCATGGTGTCCCTGCACACTGAGCATGTGGCCTGGTACATCCTAGGTAAAGGCTTGGTGAATGAGAGTAGACTCAGTAAGTGACCTGGTCCTGCCCTACTCCCCTCCTGACCCATCTCTCTCTCCACCCCACAGCTGGCATACTGTGTGGTGCAGTTCCTGGAAAAGGATGCCACCTTGACAGAGCATGTGAGTACCTGTGGGGGAGAAGGCAGGTCTCCGTCCCTGCAGGTCTGACTCCTTTCTGCCTCTACTCCCACAGGTGATCCGGGGACTGCTCAAATACTGGCCAAAAACCTGCACCCAGAAGGAGGTAGGAAAAGGGCTTTGATGACCACCAGAGGGAGGTTAGGAAAGCTTAGCTTCCGGAGGGCAGTCAGGTGTGTGTCAGGGGAGATGAAACTGCTGTCCGCCGTGTCCCTACCCCCCAGGTGATGTTTCTGGGGGAGATGGAAGAGATTCTTGATGTCATTGAGCCCTCCCAGTTTGTGAAGATCCAGGAACCCCTCTTCAAGCAGGTGGCTCGCTGTGTGTCCAGCCCCCATTTCCAGGTATGGGGTGGGAATAGGGAATGGGGAATGGCCTGGGAAGGTTGACCAGTTGACCTAACACAGCTCCCTTGGCCTTCTGGACTCTCCTGGGTCTGATAATGGGAAGATGCTGGACTTGGGGTCGAGCCCTTGGGTCAAGCCTCAGGTCTGCCTCCCACTGGCTGAGGGGCCTTGGGGCAGAACACTTCACTCTGAGCGTGATTAAGCTTCTCCTCTGTAGTGTGGCCAACAGGGACGTAAGAGATAGTAGGTAAACATATTTGATTCCTGAAATGTGCTCCACATGGGTTATCCCTTCTCTCCTTTTTTAAAAAATATATTCTTATTGCCTTCAGAGAAGAAGGGAGAGGGAGAGACAGAAATACCAATGATGAGAGAACCATAGATCAGCTGCCTTCTGCATGCCTCCCACTGGGGACCGAGCCCACAACCTGGGCCTGTGCCCCTGACCAGAATCAAACCCAGGACACTTCAGTCTGCAGGCCGAGCTCTATGCACTGAGCCAAACCAGCTAGGGCATCTCTCCTTTTCTTAGTGGCCTTCAATCTAGTCAGTCCCGTGTCAGGGCCCAGCTGGGACCCCCCACATGAGGCTATACCTGGTGTTTTTACATGTGACAGACTTGCTCCCGTTCTTATGAGCCCGTAACCCGTTAGAGGTCGGTTCTTCTTCACAGTGATTCTGGCACCTCATTCAACAGACCTGGGAGGTAGCTATTGTTTATTAGCCCCATTTTACAGATGAGAACACTGAAGCTGAGAGGTTAATGCCCTGCCCAGGTCATGTGGCCCATGTGCAGTGGAGCTAGGATTCACCCCTGAGCGTTGGACTCCAAATCCAGCTTCTTCCTCCAGTGGGATAGATGAGGATGAGGATGGGGGGTGAGGGCAGGGCACCCTGGGTTTCGGGGTGGATACCAGCCCTTGCACACGCAGGGAAGCCTCTGCCAGGCACTCCCTCTGCCATCTCCTGCCCCAGGTTGCAGAGCGGGCTCTGTATTTCTGGAACAACGAGTATATCCTGAGCCTCATTGAGGACAACTGCCACACTGTGCTGCCTGCTGTGTTTGGGACCCTCTACCAAGTCTCCAAGGAGCACTGGAACCAGTGAGTGCCCAGACCCTGACCTGCCCCACAGGAGCTGGGCCCAGGGCCAGCCTGTCCAGCCTGGGGTTAGTCCTAGCTGTAGAGGATGAGGGCATGGTCTCAAGAAGGCTGGGGGGTGGCGAAGGGGCAGGCAGAGGGCAATGCCTGTGGGCTTAGGCTGCAGGCTGTTTGGGGAACAGGGATAGGCAGAGCACTGTGGAGGGAGGTGGGGCCAACCTGAAGTTGCTCTCATCTCATCCCCTCCTTTGACCTGCCTAGAACCATCGTCTCTCTGATCTACAATGTGCTCAAGACCTTTATGGAGACGAATGGGAAGCTGTTTGATGAGCTCACAGCCTCCTACAAGCTGGAAAAACAGCAGTGAGTGTGGGGGCTGGGCATGGAGGGAGGGGAAGCAGCTTCTCACGGTTGCAGGGAGCCTAAGAGGATGACCCCATGTCCGATCTATTCAGATATTTAAAGTGCTGCCACTTCCCACTACCCTGTCGTCCTCCCCCCAAGGGCTTGGACACCCTGGAGTTTCCTCCTCTCTAGCCGGGTCTCTCGAGCCAGGCCAAGCCACCTGCTCGTGACCAGTCTTCTCAGTGGTCTCTTTCCGGAGTGGAAGGCTCCCCTAGACCCTTCGCAGACAAGGTGTTGGTGAGGGAAGCTGGGCTGCAGGCAGGGCCTCAGGTGGGGGAGCTGCCTTACCCTCTCTCCCCAGGGAGCAGCAGAAGGCCCAGGAGCGACAGGAGCTGTGGCAAGGCCTGGAGGAGCTACGGCTACGCCGGTTACAGGGGACCCAGGGGGCAAAAGAGGCCCCCCTCCAGCGCCTTACACCCCAGGTGGCCGCCAGTGGGGGTCAGAGCTAGAGATCCCACAGAAAGGGAGGAACTAAACCCAGAGCTATCAGTCCCTCTATGCCCTCTCCTGCCCAGGGGCCCAGAGAGACACACACCTCCCCCCTGGTCATGCCAGAGTGGGTTGGAGGGCTCCCTGCCTGGGCCCTTTACTGTGGGGAGGAGAGGAGAGGAGATGGTGGTTCTGGTAACAGAACTCTCAGGCCCTTGTGGCAGGACTTGACCAGGGCAAGCTTGACCAGGAAGTTGCCATCAGGGATCTCCCTGCTCCCAAAAGCTGGGCTCCAGATTGCAGGCAGGTTCCCACACCCTGCTCCCAGCCTAAGACAACAGGACTCAGCTCCTCGAGTACCCCACCTCGTGCCAGCGCGAGGTCTTCCTCACCCACCATGGATCCATGGTCTATTTATTCTCCCCTGCTCACCCCCAACAGACGCTGACCTGGGCCTGGGCATCCTCCTTCCCTCCCCCCCACCCTCCCTCTGTACTTTCTTGTCCCCTTTTTATTTATTGGGCAGGGGGAGGGGTGAGGGCACAGGCAGAAGAGATTCCCCATGTCCTGGGGCAAGGTGGGGTCAGTTACCATGGTCTGTCCCCCTCCCCCTGGCTGAGGGTAGACTTAATAAAGACAGAAACTCAAGGGCTGCTTGCTTTATTAAGGGATGGGCCAAAGAGGGAAGTGAAATGATGAAACACTGGTCAGGAGGTGGCAGAGGCAGGGAAGAGGCAGAGACTCCCCTTTTCAGGGGGTTGAAGCCGCTGTCCTCAGTGATGCTCAGGATACACGCGATGTACTCCCCTTGCCCCTCTGACCAAGGGGAGGGAGGTGGGGACAGGGTGGGCTAGTAGCGTGAGAGGCGACACATGTCACACTGGCAGGCTCTGGCCGTGAAGATCTCCAGCTCCTCCCTCCGGGCCCCCCCACACTGCAGCTGCACCTTCACCTGTGGGAGAGGGGATTCGGTTCCAGTCCCCTTCCTTGAGCCATTTTAGACCCCCGTGTCCTCTGTCTCTCCCAGTGGGCCCCCTCCCTCACCTTCCTCAGGCCAGTGATGGTGCAGCATTGAGAGATGGAGGTGATGTTGTGTCGATAGCCACTGGCCAGCAGCACTGAGTACCGGGAAGGGAAGGCGCTAGACTCACAGTGGCCCACACAGGCCTGTGCCACATGGGAGCCCTGGCAGGTGCCTTGGCGGTCACTGCGCACTGTCACATTGAAGGCTAGAAGGAGACGGGCAAGTTGTGACGGTGCCTCTGCAAAGGCTCGCCCAGTTCCAACTGCCTGTTTCCTCCGTGGGTCCATCGAAGGTGCTGCCTGCCCCTCTGTCCAGCCCATCAGCTCTTTGCTCCCACCCAGCCCTCTGCTCCCAGGGTTACTCACGGTGCAGGTGGCAGCCTGGGATGGCCGCCTGCTGACCCCAGCCTTCAGTGATCACCAGGAACAGCAGGCAGAAAAGCAGGGTTTGGGGGGACGCCATGGGCATCTGAAACAGTGGGTGGACATGTCTCTAGATCATGTGCAGGGGGAAGGGGAAGTTCTTTAAATACAGCATGCTTCCAGGTGATGGAGCCAGGGCTCCATTAGCCTATCTGACTGGGGTGAGGCAAGCCTGAGGGGCTGTACCTTCCTTTGGGTGTGAGTCTGCCTGAGTCTCTCTCTGGGTGGGTATTAGTGTGAGCAGCAGTCTCTAGATGTGGTTTGTCAGCCCACAGTGGTGGTTTTCCCCGGCATTTCTCCCACCATCTGGAGCACAAACATCTGCCTCCCACCATCTGCCCATCTTGCCCTCTAGGACCCCATCTGCAGTCCCCAGGTCCCTCAGGGCTCCTGCCTCAGGGGCTTACCACTTCCAAGGCCCAGGAACCCAGTGGCTTGCTGAGTGGCTCCTTGAGCAGCCTGCTGCTGGTCTTCAGACTTGCTGGTTCTCCGCATTTTTATTTGCCAGCATTAGGGAGCCACGCCTTCTCGGAGATCGGCTTTCAGGCCTGCTGCCCAGCCTCAGGCCTCAGCCCTCAGCCCTCAGCGATCCCACCTGGGAGATCCAGCTCTTGTCTGAGGTGTGGTTGCGGGAGTGGCATCTGCTGCTTTCTGCTCCCTTCTGCCCAAGGCCCAGGGCTGGGGAAGTGAGGTGTGGAGAGAAGCCCAGGAGCTGGCTGGTGGAGTGGGAGAGAGGCTGAGTTGTTGCCACCTGGGTTCTTTGCTGTGTGGCCTTGGGCAGAACACTCATATTGAGGGCCTCACCACCCCAACCTTAAAACTACTAATGCCTGGCCAGCATGGCACAATGGTTGAGCGGCGATCTACAAACCAAGAGGTCACAGGTTCAATTCCCGGTTAGGGCACATGCCTGAGTTGTGGGCTGGATCCTCAGTAGGGGCTGTACAAGAGGCAACCAATCAATGATGTTTCTCATTGAAGTTTCTATTTCTCTATTCCTCGCCCTAAAAATCAATAAAAACGTATTTTTAAAAAACCCTACTACTAGCTGGCTTGGTTCAGTGGATAGAGCATTGGCCTGCAGACTGGAAGGTTCTGGTTCGAATCTGGTCAAACCCTGGGTTGTGGGCTCAATCTCCAGTAGGGGACGTGCAGGAGGCAGCCGATCAATGATTCTCTTTCATCACTGATGTTTCTCCCTCTCCCTTCCTCTCTGAAATCAATAAAAATCTATTAAAAAAAAAAACAAAACACCCAACCTTACTAAACTCAGCCCTGCCTGTTTCCTTAATCCACCGTAGAGGAAAGAGTCTAGGAGGAGTTTTTTTTTGAGGGGGGTTGTTAGGGAGGAGGGGGTTCCTAAGGACAGGGGAAATGAAAGCATGCTTCCAAGCGCTGTGGCTGGTTGTAGCCATGGGTTCCTTCCCCAACTGCCTAAGCGAACAACCTGGAGAGACTGACAGCTTAGGTCAAAGTCAAAACTTAAGGCAGCTGCCACTCGCCTTTCCTGTAATATCTTCAAAAAGAGAAATTACATCAGGGCGGTCTGCTGAGATGTGTTTGGAGGCAGAGCTGGAGGAGTGGGGGTTCTAGGTCAATTTCAGAGCTTCGCTTCCACTGTCAAGTGACAGGCTTCTCACCCTGGAGGTCAGCTCCAGAGTGGGCTTCTCCTGCTCACGGGGCCAAGAGATCTGGCGCCAGGAAGAGTCTTGAAGCTGTTGATCCCGGCAAATCCCATCATTCAGTCCAGCTCTGGCTCTGGTTTTACAGGCGAGGCAACTAAAGATCAAAGGAGTGTTACTGAAGGTCACACAGCTGTTCATGTCAGGGCTGACTGGGAACCCAAATCTGCTGTCCATGCATGACACTCGGACAAGAATGTGGCAAGTTGGAAAAAAAAACCCTGGCCACCAGGAGCTGCAGGGGCTTGGGTGGGATGGAAATCAGGTGATTGGCTCCCCACCCCCATGGCCATTGTCTCAGGGTGCAGCTCAGAAAGCAGAGCCAGCTGCAGGGACCTCCAGAGCTGGAAGGCACTTGAGAGCTCAGATCCCACCCCTTAAATTTTCAGATGAGAAAATAAGAACCAGAGAGAAAGCGACTGCCAAGGTTTCACTGTGAGCTAGTCAGCCGGACGCACTCAGGTCTCCAGATTTTGGAGTTGTACCCATTGGCAGCTTCATGAAGCAGGCAGAGCTTGGGACAATAAGGCAAAGGCTGTAAATGCAATTTGTACCTAGTCCTCCAGTTCTGACACCCGCCGGCTTCCCCTTCGGCCCTCCTCTCCTCAGGTCCCAGGCCCTTTTGCAGCAGCCCACCTCTTCTCTTCTCCCCACCCCAGCTTGACAGCAGCAAAACAAAGGGTCTCCAAGGGATCCAAGCAGTCCAGCCCCAAGATTCCCACTCATCCTGGGAACCTCCCAGCACCGGACAGATAAATCAGCTGTTTAAAGACTAGAGGTGACAAGGGCTCGTTACTTCCCAAGGTGGTCCGTTCTAATACTAAACATCTTCTAACGGTTAAAAAATTATTCCTTTGTCCTCAGCTAAAATGAGTTTCCCTAAATTCCCAACAATTACTTTGATCCTCTCTGGCCATACAACAGGAATCTAATCTGTCTGTCCCGACAGTGAGTCTGGCTAGGCCCTAACCGCTGGCAGAGGACTTAAAGTTTGCAGTGAGGTACAGACCGCACTCACCCAAAGCATCCTGTCAACAAGAACCAGGTAGGCCCAGAGGAGGTTTCAGGCACTGCTTCTCTGTATCTTGAGGAAAGAGTTTGCTCTCTCTCACACTCTACTTCACTGAACTCAGTCAATAACTGTTCATGAATAATTTATTGCCATAAGGATCCTAAGTGCTGGAGATGAAAGATCTAAACTGAACCTCAGAGCAGTACAATTCTCAGACTAGAGCATTTTAGAAAGTTCTACTCTTTTTATAAATTGAAAAACTTTTATTAGAAAGGGGCGAAACAGGACAAACCAGCAAGAGGACTCAGGGAGTTTGGGGCTCTTGTTCCCCATGACTCGAGTGTCATAAGCAGAGGACACTTCCCATGGCTCACTGGCTGCTCTTTCTGAAGAAATACCGGAACGGGAAGAGAGAGCTGCGAGAAAGAAAACAGAATAGCGTGAGACTCCAGCGGTCCCTTCTCTTCTCCCAGGTTGCATCAGGGCTCCCTTAGCGAGGGCACTTTTGCTCTGGGGAACCACAGAGTGAAAATTCAAGTCTGGAACAGCATTTGAAAAGGTACCCAGATTAGATTATACTCAGGCATGGGGAAATAAAGAACTGCAATGGGATGGCTGAACTTCTCTGCAAAAAAGACTCTAAAGACACAGCTAGATTCAGAGGGGAGAATGGAAGCATTCTGGTAACCAAATCATCTAAAAGAGCCAAGTACAATGACAACGGTCCCTGTCCAAGCAGGGTTTATGGAGCCGGGCCCAATGCAGGCACGTCAGGTGGGGTGCGTAAACATGGACAAGATGCCGTTTTTATTAAATTCACAATTAGTGGCCTTGTGCTCAAGCTCATTTTCATCATCTATCCTGGACAAACAGATTCTGCAGGTGATCTGCTGTATTTCCTACTCTACTTTCCCTGAGAGACCCAATGAGACAGACTCTGGAGCTACTTCACCCTTGGTCTCAGTCTGATGGCAGGAGAGAAGTCTGTCTTACCTCAAAAACCCAAAGAAGCCACCGGTCCCCAGGTCTATGGGTCCTGTAGGTGGAGGTGGGTTGCTTTGCTGCAATGGTGGGATCATCTCCCCCGCTAAGTTGTCCTCCCACCTAGAACCTGCAAGGAAAACACTCAGGCAGGGAACATGTTAGCCCGGAGGCTACTTTCATATGAGCAGAAGGCAGGACACCCTCAGCATGAGCCACGGGCAGTCTCACATCAGGATTTTTTAAAGCCAGGTGAATTATTTGTTCTGACTTTCCCAAGTTCATCAGCCCAGTAAGATGCTATTCTGACCATGGAGTTATTTTCAAAGTCAGGCCTCTGAGATTTTTACACTATTTAAGTCACAGCCACCTACCACAGCTGGTGTCTTCACGTGGAATGACAACTTGCTGAAGATCTCACTTGCTTACACCCTGTATCTGTGATAACTGCAGCCCATCCCGAGTCCCCATGCTGGTGAAAGACCAGCGAGTGAGAAGGGACACACGTCGACAGGCATCCCCAGCTCTGCTGAGCATGTGCTGCACCTTCAATATTAACACGAATGCCCCGAAGGGAAGAGAGCGACAGCTTCCCAGAGACAAAAAAGTCACACACCCTTTTCAACTTTTTGGTAAAATGTATCACCCCACATGGAAATGTTTTGAAACATTGGGAGCATCAGTTTCACTTCCAAACGCATGGGAAGGACACGCATTGTCTCCCTTCGCTCCCCTAGGGAGCTGGGTGAGGGGTGCCTTCTGTTACTCAAGGGCAAGCCCCTACACTGCAGGGTGGTCAACAGGCACCTCCATGGAAGCAAGACACACCACCCACCGAGCGTGCCCAGACGCAGAGCTCTGTGCTGCTCTGCTCATCAGAAAACTAAAGGGGACAGGACGAGTATTAAAGGAGAACAAATGTACTTCCCAGAACCTACCCTGTTCCTGGACATCAGTGCCATCAAGTGCTGGCGTCTCCTGACATTCCTGCTGGGTGTTTCTTTCCATGTTCTGATAAAAGGACCAAAAAATGTTTTAAACTTTACTTATACAGCTTGGAGTCTGAAAGCTATTTGTTGGTGAACTGATTTCACATCAGTGCTGGGGGCCTGGCTTCTGACTGCACAGGCAGGTTCTGTATGATGTTCTTCTGTATGATGTTCTTTCTCCATTTCAGCTTCCTAACCACTGTCCTTCTAAAATAACAAGATTTAAGAGACGAGAATAAACCGGGCTGGGTTTAATTTATTATTCTGTATTACTGACTGCCAACTATTAATAATGGCAGAATGCCGAGGTTTCAGAAATCTGGAGGACCTTAACTTTACTGTGGAGAAAAATATAATCTATGTGGTAAACTGACACATAGATTAAGTCTTATAAGGCGGCGTGATAAGACTACCCCATGGAGTGCTGTGGCTGATGAGGAGGACATGAATAGAGCAGGTGGCAGCTAGTCAAGGAAGACCTCACAGGGAAGTGCTACTTGAATGGAGCCTTGATGGATGAGTGGGATTTGGTCATAATGGGCGTAAGTGGGGGTTAGGAGATGGTCAGAGAGCAGGCCGTTCCAGAATGGATGTGATGCTCAAGGGCACAGTGCCATTATTGAGTACTAGTGAATATGATCAGCATGGCCAGAGCTGGGCAGGGAAAACCACCACAGCACAAGCAATCAGCACACTACAGCACAATCGCATGACTTCTCCTTGTGCTTTCCCTTTACAGAGCTTCCTTTTGACATCCTACATGCTAGTGCCAAACCCACATTTCCAGTAGACAACCTGAGCACCAGAAACTTGGATCATGTTTTCTTTGGGAATCTCTACAACCTCACCAGGGGTAACAAAGGGAATGAATGGGTTTGCCCTTCCTTCCCATTTTCCCCAAAACACCTTTTATGGAACTGAGGGCCTGACTACCAAGCAGTGCTGGTGAAGAATTCTAGAGCAAGGGGCTGGAGAGTCAGGTGGGTCTGGGAGGCAGAAGCATGGCAAGCGACAAGGGAAGTTAGAAGATAGCCCCCATACTAAGCATAAGCTGATGTTTCTGATATGAGCTTTTCCACAAACCATCAAATTCCAAGCTACATAGACAGCCACTTAAGTCACCTACATATATAAAATCCTAAGCGACCATTAGGACCCAATGACCAGTTGACCAGTCGCTATGAGGTGCACTGACCACCAGGGGGCAGATGCTCAACGCAGGAGGAGCAGCCAACCTCCTGCACCCCCCCCACCCGCCATAGGCCTCTATTGCCGGCCAGGTCAAGAGACCCTATCCGTGCATGAATTCGTGCACTGGGCCTCTAGTATTCCTATAAAAGTGAAAGGAAAGTCTGGGAAGGAAAAAGACATCTCTTACCTCTTCTAGACAGGGCTGATACAGAATTCAGAGGGCCCAGCTCTGATTTCTAGCTTGAACGAATGATTCTTACAATTTTAATGAAACTGTGGTTTGGGGCTTCAATCCTGATGCACTGACCCTCATGAAAGCATCTAATAAGATTGGTGTGGAAACCAGAAGGGCGAAGGCCCTAGGGCAGAGGTAAAACCTACTTCTGAACCAGAGGAACTTCCCCATACAACATAATTGAGCTTTTCTGTTCTCTTGAAATCTTGAGAGAGGTCTTCTTAGGCAAAAGTCAAGAGAGGGAAAACATTATGGCTTGTAGTAGGACTGAGGGTATCATCTGGGACATCCAATGGGACACAATACTCTGAAAACCAAACACAAGGTTGTTTCTGTATGTTCAGGGCCAGATCTGCTTAGAAGTGCAATTCAAACAGCGGTGGCAAAACCAAACAACACAGCCAAACACACAGCAGTGTGTTTCACCTCTGGACCACACTTCTGTTCACCCCCATTTATTTTTTTTAATTAAAAATATTTTTTAATTTATTTCAAAAAAGGGAGAGGGAGAGAGAGAGAAACATCAATGATGAGAGAAAATCATTGATCAGCTGCCTCCTGCACACCCCACACTGGGGATCGAGCCCACAATTTGGGCATGTGCCCTGATCGGGAATTAAACCGTGACCTCCTGGTTCATAGGTCAACGCTCAACCACTGAGCCACACTCTCTGGGCTCTCCCCCATGTTTTATCTTTCCAACCTCTGGATCTCTAAGTCTTGGAACTGGGGTAACAAAGGGAATGAATGAGTCCGCTCTTCTCCCCAAAACACCTTTTATGGAACAGAGACCTTATTCAGATGTGTTATATTCCCCACATAGGCTCTCAATGTGTTCAGACGTGTATAATCCACACTGCGATCTTACACCCTAACTTCCCCCAAAGGGGAGAGGAAATATTAAGCACTGGACCATAGGAGCAAATTCAATTTTTTCCAGCTCAAGTGACTTACACTGAGAGTCACTGTGATCATTTTAATTTAGGAGAAATCCTCTCTCTGGGAACAGGGTCTACAATGGAGACTGTCTTTGGGCTTTGAGTCAAAGTCAATAAACATGTTCCATTTGGGTTTCTTTCTTGCTCAGAGTTTTTTTCTAAACTCAGTATCAGGTTGAAACGGTAATTATGTTGAATAAGAAACTGTGAGTACTGTTCTTGAAGGAGATGATTTGTCAAACTAAGAATAGGAAGGTACGAAGGGAGACAGTGAAGGAAATGTTCCTTAAACAGTAATTATCTTGGTTGTATAAAGCATCTTTGTTCTCCAAGGCTTCATGTACTCCTATTGTACTTTTTCAGTTCTTCTTCCCTCTCTAAAGGATGGGAGGATAGAAGAGGGCAACCATCTACCTAAAATCACTGCGGGACCAGCTGGCCATGGCACAAGGAGGCCCTGCAGCCCACACCTGCCCACACAGGTAGAAGTCTGAGTCCCAAAGGATACATTCTTCCTCCAACTATATGATAAACTCCTAAAAGAAACCAAATTTTACATGTTTTGGTGCGCCCCTGCATCTCACACAATGCCTTGCAAACAGGAGACAGAAGAATCATTTAGGAATGAAAATCATTTTACTTTTCTACTTAAAAATGCTTTAGGGAATTCCTGTCATCTTGAAGGCAGCCTTAAGGCCTTTCATGATCCAGCCAGTGCTGACTCTCCAGTAACACCTCCCAGGACCACAATTGCTCCAAGCTCCAGGGGCACAGGCTTGGAGTCACCATGTGTACTGTACTCTCTCCTCTTGGCCTTAATTCTTTGATCTACTATGAGCTACTATAGGAACGCTCCTTCACATCCACCTAATCTGGGTGAGGTTATCCCTTGTGGTGCCTTTGTATCCTGTGCCTCCTTTATTCCTGCACATAGCATATCTATCGGTAATGGTCTGCCTAGCTTACACTGTTGGCCTTTTCAAGTGAGATTGTGATATCCTTAGTACCTGACACATAGTAGACTACCTAAATGTTTGCTGATTAACTGATCATATCATGGAGTCCTGGGAAGGTACGGGTGATGAGTTAAGAGTGTTTGGATATTTAAGGTCAGCTACTTTGGAGAGAGAGAAGAAAAAGCCATTAAATAACAGCTATTTTTGGGGAAAACGGAAAAGAAAAAGGGTACTGTTTAGAGACTATTTAGAGACCACTACAGAAAAGAAGCCCTGAAACAGAGGCAGAGCAGAATTATGAATACCTCAGTGGGGAACAGACCTCACAAACGAAATGAAATACTATTGGGGCCAACCCATCACTGTTCTAGTTAAGTTTTCTCTTACTAGCGTCCTGTGCTTTCACATGCCTAGCTTGCCTGTAAAAACTACATGTTCCTAGACTCAGGCCTCAATGTAGAAGGCAAAAAGGTTAGATCCTACCTCCGTTCAACAGACCTCTTTTCTTATTTCAGCTGTAAGCACAAGCAGCAGCTTTTTAAGCTGAGAAGAGAAGGATTCACTGATGTATGCAGTGTTATGCAGCCACTTTTGAGACAGGCTGTGGCAAGGACAGAATGGTTGGATGTTGTTCTGCAGATGGTGAAACCTGAGAATGAGTTCAGTCAATTCAGTCTGTACTGAGGACCGACATGTGCTAACAGGAATCCTGACTTGACGGTCACAGAGCAGGAACAGTCAAGAGCTTGGAAGCCTCCATTTTAGTGCTTACCCTGCTGGTTTCCATGAGGAACTTCTTTTTGCTGGGCCCTTGGCTGGAAGTCCTCATCTTGTCCCTGAGGTGGGGAAAAAGCCCAGGAAATGTTACTGGCAGCAGCAACATCACCACATTCAAGCAAACGTGGCTCAAATGAATATTTCAGCAGGTTGGCTATTTTTATACCACTCTTGGCCTGCAGAATAAATTGTGTGGCCAACTTCTCTTTGGGTGCTGCTTTAACTCCCAGCAGAATCCCAATTTGAGACATTTTGGGATCTAGTGGTTGAGAAAAGATAAATGGACTGACAGCAGGTATCAGACTTTGAAATACCTGATTGTGCACCAAAACCCAGAGAAAGGGAAGATATGAAGCTTCAGTTCCACAGAAAGTACAGCCAAATGGAATGACACAAGCATCACACCTCCAAGTGCCCTCACACTCCACCTACTGGGAGAGGAGCTGCCCACTCTTCTGCGCATGTGCACTAGGAGGGGTAGCACTCAGCTCCCTCGTGGTCTAGCCTCACTGGTCCTGTATGTCTTGGGCCACAGTCCCAGGAAAAAAGAAGCTGCTCTCTGTGAACCTGGGTTGAAAGCACTTTGTGCTGCAGAGCAAACCACATCTAAGATTATTCCAGAAGCTTTCTCTGGATGCTAAAAGAATGACTGAATTGTTTTACTGACTCATTTTGTCCCCGAGAACCAAAAAAAGACAATAAGTAGCCTCCTCAATAGCAACTTCAACATGTTAGAAATGTGCTCAATATTCCACCTAATATCACATATCGCAGCATCTCACCCAACAACTGATACCCTCTAATAGACATTTATATTTTAAACTGGACTTTTTTTACAGAAAATTTCTGAAAATGTTTTTTAAAAATGTATTTTTATTGATTTCAGAGAGGAAGGGAATGTAACAGATAGAAATATCAATGATGAGAATTACTAATCGGTTGTCTCCTGCATGTCCCCTACTGGCGATTGAGCCCACTACCTGGGCATGTGCCCTGACCAGGAATCAAATTGTGACCTCCTAGTTCATAGGTTGATACTCAACCACTGAGCCACACTGGCCAGCTAGACTGGACTATCTTTTTTAAAAATATATATATACTTTTATTGATTTCAGAGAGGAAGGAGATAGAAACATTAATGATGCAAGAAATTCATTGATCAGCTGCCTCCTGCACGCCTCACACTGGGGATTGAGCCTGCAACCCAGGCATGTGTCCTTGACTAGAACTGAACCCAGGACCCTTCAATCCGTAGGCCAACGTGCTATCCACTGAGCCAAACCAGCCAGGGCTGGACTATCTTTTAAGGTAGATTTCTAAAAGCTTACTGCTCACTTGGTAAAATAGAATTACATTTTATTTGTTCTATGTTCTTGTATAATATCCTGGGACTTTTTAAGTCTTGTGTCTTCTCACTGTGTTTTCTGGTAGTAAGTTCTCATTGAATATGTATTGGACACAACTGTATAGATGTGATTGCATTTCTTCTCAGCCTTGGTCTTAATGAACAGAAGAATCCTACTTTGCTGAGGAAAGGGTTGTGTTCAAATTGCACTGCAAGTATTAACTTGCTTCCTTTCCTTAGTGCAGTGGTTGCCAACCTTTCGGACCTCATGGACCACCGGTTGGCGACTGCTGCCTTAGTCCACCCACTGGAACAGGCAGATACCAATGAAGCCCTGAGAGAGAGTGACTCGCGTAAGGACAAGAACCATCAACAGCAACAGCTGACCTAACCAGGATGCAGGATTTCGACTCTCTCCCATCACCACTGACCTGTCCATCCCTGGTGTGCTGGGAGAGATGGACAATTCCATGCGCTTTCGTTTCTTCTTCATGGCTCTTGCTGCCTTCCTCTCAGCAGGGACCTTCAGAAAGGAACCAGACGCCTGTGATTCCTATTTCAGAGTTGCTCACAGTTTATGAGGGCACAATGAACTCCCCATCTTTAAGTTACCAAAGGCAACTTTGTCAGCTTTGCAAGTCAGGATAGACATTCTATTAGGGACAATCTTAGAAAGTTAGCCACGGCGGGAAAGATGATCTCACATATCCAATTCTGATTGGACCTGGGCAGCAACAGGAGAAAACAGGAAGAGACCAGAGCAGAATTTTTTTTTTTTGCCCTAAGAACCAATTAAAAATATATTTTTATTTATTTCAGAGAACAAGGCAAAGGGAGAGATAGAAACATCAATGATGAGAACATCATTGATCAGCTGCCTCCTGCATGCCCCCCACTGGGGACGAAGTCCACTACCCAGACATATGACCAGGAATGGAATCATGATCTCTGGTTCATAGGTTTATGCTCAACCACTGAGCCACACCAACTGGACTAGAGCAGGATTTTTTTGGATTTTCAACAACATGAAACAAAGGCGATTTTCACTTTCTATACAAAAGGTAAACTTACCCATCCAAGGGGACTGTCATCTATTGGTTTCCCTATAACAAGAAATTTAAATGTCATAATGGGTCAAGACGCCGATTCACCTGGATTTCTGGCTACCATCTGCTTCTCAGAACTGGTCCTAGACCAAACCTCCGTGTATTCTCTTTCCCCTTCTGCCTGGTACCACCTATCCTAGAAATACAGTCTTCAAAAATCTCTTTCTCCCCTATTTTAGAACTATTATAACTTACAAGCTGAAAATTCAGAGTTTGATTCACACATATTCTAACGATATGCCATTTAGAAAGGGGGCCCTGACTTTGAAACAAAAGGTGGAACTTCAGGCACCAGTAACAAATTAATTGGGGAGATATTTTGAGGCAAGGTCTTTGCATGCTTTTCCAAATCAAGCTTGCAGGTGTCTACTTGTCCCATTCTAAGTAAAAATAGTGATGACTCAGATTAAAAATTAGGAGATACTACTTTAAGATACTACTAAGGTGAAAGTTACTGAAACCTCTAAAACAGAAGAAAGTATTCATATAACAGGTTCCTTCACTGAGTGATTACTGTCAGACTGTGTACTTACTTTCCAACCTCCAATGTTTATATATTTTGTGGTTTTAACAACTCAATGAGATAGGTACTGTTACTGTTATTCACCATTTCACAAAGGAGGCACAAAAAGATTAAGAAATTTATCTAAAAATTAATTTTAGAAAACATATCCTTGGGTGCGCATTTTTTTTTTAAGGAAATTTGTTGAAGATCACTCAGATTATGTGGCAAGGCCACCAAGATTTGAACTAGGCAGTCTGGTGTGGAGCACATGCTCCTGGCCTCTACACTGGGTAGTATTGGGGCCCAATCTGACTGACCATTTGCCATATTCAGCTTACACTACTAACCATGCAAGTTCAACCTTCCCCTTTTCCTTCTCCACCCCACGCTGCCATCATTCTACTTACCAGTTGACAGGTTTTCATTAAACCATTTCAGCTCCACGTACAATGTCAAAACAAATGGATAGGGGACCAACACGATTTCTCCATGTTTGAATTTCAAGTGGGACACTCTCTCCCATTTGCTTTTATCTTGGAAATGGTGCTAAGGAATGAGGAAAGAAGTCAATACGAATCCCTGAGTACTATTTTAGGGATGACTTTTTCTCCTTTCCTTGACCTACCTTCTAAACTGTCTATGGGTTTATTGCTTCCATTTGAATCTACAATGTGAAATGTAGCTCATTCCCATCCAAAAATGAAAGGATACAGGGAAATACAACGAAGTGTTCTGTAGCAAATGGCTGCAGACTGTCCAAATTTCCTAGGACCACACGAATAGAATCCTGAAAAATGATATGCTTTTAATTAATACTCAAAAACTCTGAGATAGACACTTATATTATCCCCATTTTATAGATGAGGAAATGAGACAAAAAGAGGTAAAATGACTTACTGAATAACAAGGTTACATAGCTAGTAATGGTGAAGCCAAGATATGAATCCAGGCAGTGGGGTTCCAGAGCTTAAACTCTTAACAATTAAGCTATACTGCCTATCAATAAATATTTCCTAAATGAATGAAAGAGAATGATAACATCTGCCTCAAAACAAGTGAGAGCAAAAGAGAACATATAAAAAGTACTTTGAAAACTCTAATCTAATCTAATAAAAGAGTAATATGCAAATTGACCCTCACTCCATTATACCTAAGCCACACCCAACAGCCAAGCTACGCCCACCAGCCAATCAGAGAAGCTGCATGCAAATTAACCCAGCCAAGATGGCAGCCAGTAGCCACAGAGCTACAGCAAACAGGAGGCTTCCGTTGCACCAGCAATGGAGGAAACTGCCTGCCTAGGCTGCTCCAGGCAACAAAGTTTCAATTATAGAAGCCATGGAGCTGAAGCAAACAGGAGGCTTCGTTGCCTGCCTAGGCCTCTGCTCAAGGCAACAAAGTTTAAATTATAGAAGATAAATAAACCCCAGAAACCTGATTCCAGCCAGCCTCGCTGGGACACTGGGTCAATGGGAGCTGTGGGCAGCCTGAAAATGGCCCTCAACCCCTCACCAAGGCTGGCTAGGCACGCTAGCAGGTGGACATCCCCCAGGGGTCCCAGACTGTGAGAGGCCACAGGCCGGGCTAAGGGACCCCCCCCACCCCAAGTACACAAATTTTTGTGCGCCGGGCCCCTAGTCCTATATAATAAAAGGGTAATATGCAAATAGACCAAACAGCAGAACTGAACAATCAATCAAAGTATAATGTAATATGCTAATGAAATGCTAAGGCTGCTCAACTACTCTCTACGATGTGCACTGACCACCAGGGGGCAGATGCTCCAACCAGCAGGTTAGCTTGGTGCTGGGGTCTGGCAGATCAGGACTCAGTGAGATGGGCCAGACACATCCTGGAGCCCTCCCACAGTCCCTCCCTGGCCCAATCATACACTGGTGGGTCCCTCAGCCTGGCCTATGCCCTCTTGCAATCTGGGACCCCTCAGGGAATGTCAGAGAACCAGTTTCAGACCGATCCTACAAACCACTCCCTTTGGGAGGGCGCTAGACACAGGGCTCATGGCTGGCTAGTGCTGCTATGGCAGCACAAGCCTGCAGCAGGCACAGTGGAGCAAGGATGAGTGGGAGCAACAGGTAGGAGCTGCAAGCAGCATTCGACTACGGGTTTCAGCCTGATCCCTGCAGGCACAAATTTGTGCACCGGGCCTCTATGATTATAGACATAAACTAGAGGCCCAGTGCACAAAAATTTGTGCACTTGGGGGGAATCCCTTAGCCTGGCCTGTGCTTCTCACAGTCTGGGACCACTTGGGTGATGTCCACCTGCTGGTTTAGGCCCACTCCCCAGGGTATCAGGCCTAAGCTGGCAGTCAGACATCCCTCTGGCAGCTCAGGGGATGTCCACTTGCCAATGGGGAACAGGTCTAAGTGGCAGTCAGATATCTTTAGCACTGCTGAGGCGGGAGAGGCTCCCACTACCACTGGAGTACTGGCAGCTGTCAACCTGGCTTGTGGCTTAGCAGAGTTCCCCCTGTGGGAGTGCACTGACCAGCAGGGGCAGCTCCTGCACTGAGCGTCTGCCTTCTGGTGGTCAGTGTGTGTCATAATGACCAGTCATTCCCAGTCTTTCTGCTGCTAGGGTCAATTTGCATATTACCTTTTTATTATATGGGATAGAGGCCTGGTGCACAGGTAAGCACCACTGGTTTGCCCTGAAGGGTATACCAGACCAGGATAGGGGTCCTGGGGTGCCTGGCCAGCCTGGGTGAGGGCTGATGGCTATTTTCAGTTTGGCCATGCACCCTGGCGACCGAAGCTCGCAGCCTCTCCTTTTTTTCTGGGATTTATTTATCTTCTATAATTGAAACTTTGTAGCCTTGAGTGGAGCCCTGGTCTGGCCAGGGCAGGCAGGAAGCTTGACTTCCTCCATCAATGGGGGCAACCCAAGCTTCCTGCTCGCTCCAGTTCCATGGCCATGGCCGACTGGAAGCAGGTATCTGGGATTTATTTATAGTCTATAATTGAAACTTTGTAGCCTCGAGCACAGCCGAGGGCCGGTCAGGGCAGGTGGGAAGCTTGACTTCCTCCATCGCTGGGAGCAACCCAAGCCTCCTGCTCACTCCAGCTCCAGGCCTGCCACCATCTTAGTTGGGTTAATTTGCATAGTCACTCCTGATTGGCTTGTGGGTGTGGCTTGTGGGTGTGGCTTGAGCATAGTGGAGGGATGTTTCTCTTTTATTATATAGGATGTTCTCTAGCTACCATTTATTGAGCTACTATGTGGCGGGCATTGCACATATCTATTTCTAATCCTTGCCACAATCTTGAAAATAAGCATTATTTATCAACCTCACTGACAGGTAAGGAAACAGATTCAGAGAAGGTAGGTCACTTGCCCAAAATCAGGCTGTGAGGCAGAACTGGAATTCAAATCCAGGTTTGACTGGCTCTAAAGCCTATGCTCTCTCCACTTTACCATGCTTCCTTGAGCTCTTCTCTGGCCCGTTAACTGAAGCAAAGTGAAATAAATTCTGCTCTACTCACAATTAAAATAAGCAAAAAACTGCCACCATCCTATATTGCTATTTATAACAATGTCTCTGAGGTCCTGCAAGATCCTAATGTAACTTCCAACACTTAGCCAAAGAGCCACAAGTATCTTTAAAGCTATGACTTAAATTTTTTGTTTCATTGAATATTGTGTTTGTGTATTTAGTTATATCTGAATTCTTTGAAATGTGGCACATAAGTCTTCATAAACCATAATAGTCATAAATTACTGAGTTGGGAAGTTAGAAGAAAATAAACTACTTTAAAACTCTTAGTTTATCAATGAGGTAATCAAGACACAGAAAGGTAAATGTTATTTGCTGAGGATCACACAGCTAATTAGTGGCTCAGCCAGGACTGAATCCAGAACCAGTTCCCAAGAACTCTGACCTCTTGCCCAGTGCTTTTACCAATTTACAAAAATGTCCACCTGCTTAGTCTTCTTCCTGTGGGAAAACCTAAAGCTAGAGGAGCTGGGTAGAAAAGGAATGAAAATGAAGTGGGAATAAAGCAATGGGAAATGTTTCCAATTAAAATGAAGACACAGCAGCCTTGTCTCTGTATTTACAATTGAACTTCCTGGACGTCAAGTAGCAGGCAGTGGTTGGGATGGTGACGTTTCCCAGAGCCCTGGAAGGCGGCGGTCCTTCCATTTCTCTGGAAGCTTTCTCTATGCCAGCTGCCACAAGAGAGAGCTGCCCATGGCTGGGAACTCTGGTTGAAACAAAACGCTCAGTCTCAAAAGTGCTGACACTTCAACTAGGAAAACTGAGAAAGGATACAGGCTTTAATTTCCCTGGAAAAACAGTAAAATTTCTTTGCACAGGAAATGTGGCAGGGAGAAGCCAAATAATCAAGTGGAGGTTGTGACTCAGTTGGTGAGAAATAATTAGAATTTGGACATGGACACATTGTCGGCTTAAAGAACTTTCCCAGAAGTTGTCAGCTTCTTTCCCTACCTCCAGCTCCTGGACGATGACTTCCTTATTTTCTATGTCTTCCCCTCTAGAAAGTAAGTAAACAAGAGATAAGCCAGGGAAAGCTCTGGAGACAACAGACAGTAGAGCAAAAATGACACTTCCACAGAGCTACAGAAACATGACTAAATAACAATTGTGTGTGCTGACCCAGTGCTCATCGGAGGAAGTGATCACCTAGGTGTGATCTGAGAACGAGTAAAAGGCTACGTACCAAAATATCTTCTCCACCAACTTGCCAAGACCCGAAATTCTCACTGTGAAACGTACTAATCTGTTAGACCATTTGTACTCATGTGCAGGCAGATGACCCCCAGGGGTTCTGAAGACCCTTTCAAGGCAAACATTTTCATAATAATATTAAAACTTACATGCCTTTTTTCACTGTGCTAAAATTCATAATCTTTAGTGCAAAAACAATGGTGGGCAAAATTGCTGGTGTCTTAGCATAAATCCAGTTGCACTTAACCACACTAGCAGTTGTTGTAATCATTATAGCCACACAGAAAAAAAATCTAGTTCAATATCCTTGAGAAAGCAATAAACATGTAATAATTTGCTAAAATCTCAACCCTTGATCACGACTTTTTAATATTATGTGATAAAGCGGGAAGTATGCATAAAGCACTTCTGCCTACAGGAATATCAGAGCTGTCTGAAGTAAAAGCATTTGTGCAATTAAGCTGAAAACTGAACTAGCTGCTCTTTTCATGGAACAGTATTTTATTCAAAAGATCAGTTGACTCAAATTATGGCTGTTATTCAAAGTTGGTAATATGACATTTTCCCAAAAATGAACAGTGAGCTTATAAACTCAAGTATCTGTGGTCAAATGATAACTGATAGTATTTGTTGTCAATGATAAATTTTGGGATTTGAAGCAAAATTTTGCACTTTGGAAAACTTCTGTCCACCACTATGAGGTTGGCAGGTTCCAAATACTTTAAACATTTTTCTGATAAGACTGGTAGTAATATTAAATATGATTTTTAAAAATATGTTTGTATTGATTTTAAAGAGGAAATGAGAAGGAGAGAAACATCAATGATGAGAGACAACCACTGACTGGCTGCCTCCTGCATGCCCCACATTGGGGATCGAGTCCTCAACCTGGCATGTGCCCTGACCAGGAATGGAACTGTGACCTCCAGCCGGGCAAATATAATTTTGATGCTGTATAGGCACATCTCTTTTCACTGTGCTTTGTTTTATTGTGTTTCCAGATGTTGTCTTTTTTGAAAATTCAAGGCAAAACTCTACCCGCAAAAATATCCATGGCTCACTTTATTGCAGTGATCTCGAACCAAACCACAATATCTCCGAGGTATGCCTGTATAATGAAATGTGTTGACGTTTGGATGATTTGCATAAGTCAGTGAACCAATGTTTTCCAAATGACCAATGAAACACATCATGTTACAAATCATTCTAGGTAAAAGACTCATTCAAAGAACAAGAATGACCAATGAATTTTAATGTAACAGAGTTTAAAATGCCCATTGATATAATTTCAGATCCACATTGCAATTAACCTTTGAAAAACTACCACAGTAAAAAAGAAAGAAAAAAGCTCTGGCAGGATAGCTCAGTTGGTTAGAGCGTTGTCCTGATATGCCAAGGTTATAGGTTTGATCCCAGGTCAGAGCACATATAAAAAGCAAGAAATAAATGCAAAAGTAAGTGGAACAACAAATCTATGTCTCTCTCTTTCTTTTTCTCTCTTTTTAAAATCAATAAATTTAAAAATTAACACATTTTTAAATTGTGGCAAAATATAATGTGAAACTTGCCATTTTAACCATTTTTGAGTATACGATTCAGCAGTATTACTTTTACAGCCCATGGTGTGCAATCACCACCACTATCTACTTCCAAAGCTTATCTTTCCCAAGAAATATTACAGTCATTAAGCAGTAACTCCCAATTCTCCCCTCTAGCCAGCCTGGTGGCCTCTAATTTATTTTTGTCTCTGAATGTTCCTATTCTAATATTTCATAGAAGTAGAATCATATAATATTTGTCCTTTTGTTACTGGCTTATTTTCTTAGCACAATGTTTCAAAGTTCATCCATGTTGTACATGTACCTGAACTTCACTCCTTTGCAATTTGTTCTTATGGTTGAATAATATTCTATTGCATATAAGTTTATTTACCACACATATATAACACATTTTATTTAACCATTTACCTACTAATGGACACCTGGGGTGTTTCCACCTTCTGACTGATATGAACAATGCTGTTATGAACACTACTGTATAAAGCATCTATTTGAGTCCATTTTCAATTCTTTTGGGCATATACCTAGGAGTAAAATTGCTGGGTCACATGGTAATTATATGCTTAACTTTTTTTCTTTTTTATTTCAGAGAGGAAGGGAGGAGAGAAACATCAATGATGAGAATCATTGATTGGCTACCTCCTGTACGCCCCACACCAAAGATCGAACCCACAGCCTAGGCATATGCCCTGACCGGGAATCAAATAATGACCTTCTGGTTCATAGGTCAATGCTCAACTAACAAGTCATGCCAGCTGGCCGGCCAGTCTGGCTATATGCTTAACTTTTTGAGAAATTGCCAAACTGTTTTCCAAAATGGCTACACCATTTTATTTCCACCAGCAATATATGAGGATTCCAATTTCTCCACATCCTTGCCAACAATTGTTATTTTCCTTTTTTAACTTTTTAAAATTATAGCCCTGGCTGATGTGGCTCACTTTGTTGAATGCCATCCCATGTACCAAAAGGTCTGCATCGACATCTCTCTCCCTCTCTCTTCTTCTCACTCTAAAATCAATAAAAACGTACTTTTAAAATATATGTATTTTTTATTGATTTCAGAGAGGAAGAGGGGAGATAGAAACATCAATGATAAGAATCATTGGATTGGCTGCCTCCTGCACGCCCTCTAGTGGGGATGGAGCCCACAACCCAGGAATGTTCCCTTGACTGGAATAGAACCCAGAACCCTTCAGTCCACAGGCCACGGTTCTATACACTGAGTCAAACCAGCCAGGGCAATAAAAACATACTTTAAAAAAAATTATAGCCATTACAGTAAGTGTGAAGTGGTATTTAATTCTGGTTTTAATTTGCATTTCCCTCCAGAGTAATGATAACAGAAATCTTTCATGTGCTTATGGGTCACTTGTGTATCTTCTCTGGAGAAATATCTATTCAAAGTTCTTTGCTCTCTTTATAATTGGATTGTTCATCTTTTTGTTGTGGGTGGTAGTTCTTTATATATTTTGGACACATAATTTTATTTATTCTTTAGATTTGTGAGAGGGAGGAAGTGAGAGAGAAACATAGATGTGAAAAAGATTCATCAACCAGTTGCTTCCTGTGTCCCAACAGGTCAAACCAGCAACCTAGCTATGTGCCCTAACTAGGAATTGAACCCGTGACCTTTTAGTGCATGGGGAGATGCTCCAACTGAGCCACACTGGCCAGGGCCTGCATATATAATTTGCAAGTGTTTTCTCCCATCTGTGGGTTGCCTTTTCACTCTGTTGATGTTCTTTAGTGCAAATTTTTTAAAAATTCACTAAGTCTCATTTATCTAATTAATTTTGTTGCCTAGGTGTTATGTTTAATAAACCACTGTCAAATTCAAAATCATATTGATTTGTTCCTATTTTTTCTTCTAAGGGTTTTATAGTTTTGCCTCTTAAATTTAGGTCTTTGATCCAATTTTAGTTAACCGTTGTATATTGGATAAATAAGGATCTAAGTTCATCCTTCTGCACGTGGACATCAAGCCTTCTCAGACAATTTGCTAGAGAGACTATTCTTTCCCCTCTGAATGGTCCTGGCTTTCTATTAGAAAATAAATTGAACATCGATGTAAGGGTTTATTTCTTGGCTCTCAATTCTATTCTGTTGTCTGTCTCTATGTCAGTGCCACATTATTTTTTTATTACTTGTAGCTCTATAGTAACTTTTCAAATTGGGAAGTGTGCCCTAGCTGATTTGGCTCAGTGGATAGAGTCAGCCTGTGAACTGAAGGGTCTTGGGTTCAATTCTAGTCAAGGGCACATGCCCAGGTTGCAGGCTCCATCCCCAGTAGGGGGCGTGCAGGAGGCAGCCGAACAATGATTCTCCCTCATCATTCATGTTTCTAACTCTCTCTCCCTCTCCCTTCCTCTCTGAAATCAATAAAAATATTTTTAAATAAATAAATTGGGAAGTGTGAGTCTTCCAACTTTACTATTTTTTAAGATTGTTTTGGCTATTTGAAGTCCCTTGAAATTTTAGAATGGGCTTTCCATTTCTTAAAAAAAAAAAAAAAGCCATTGAGATTTTGATAAGGATTTCACTGAATCTGTAGATTGCTTTGAGTACTGCTGTCATTTAACTATATATTAAGTCTAATCTATGAACATAGATTTTATTTACTTGGGTCTTGAATTTATTTCAGGGTGTGTTTTTTTTTTGTAGTTTTCAGTGTTCATGTCTTACATCTCCTTGGTTAAATTTATTGCTAATTATATTTTTCTTTTTGAATGCTATTGTAAATGGGGTAATTTTCTTTTCAGATTGTCTGTTGCTAGTGTATACAAATAAAACTGATTTTTGCATGATTTTGTATCCTGCTACTTTGCTGAATTCATTGATTAGCTGTAACAGTGTTTTATGTGGATTCTTTAGGGTTTTCTACATATAAAATCGTATTGTCTGCAAGTAGAGATAGTTTCACTCCTTTCCAATTTGTATGCGTTTTATATTTTTGATTAATTGCTCTAACTAGAACTTCAGTACTATATTGAATAAAAGTGGTGAAAATGGGCATCCTTGACTTATTTCGAATCTTAAGGTAAAAGCTTTAAGTATGATAAGTATTTGACTATGTTAGATGTGAGTTTTCATATATGGCCTTTATCATGTTGAAGAGATTCCCCTCTATCTCTAGGTTTATTGTTTTTATTACAAAAAGGTGCTTAATTTGGTCCAATGCTGCTTTCTGCATCAATTGAGATGATCATATGGCTTTCCATCCTTCATTCTATTAATGTGGGGGGGGGTGTATGTGTGTACATATTATATATATATATATATATATATATATATATATGAAAATGTTTATTAAAGCTGGGGACAGTGAAACAAGGAAGGAATTAGGATAGAAGCAACAGGAAACAGCTAGGCAGGGCTGCTTTGGCTCATTGGAAAGTCGGAGGATAGAAGAAGCAACAGGAGAGAAGTAGGCAGGGCTGCTTTGGCTCACTGGAAAGTCAGAGAAAAGGGGGCCTTGTAGACAGGTTCAAGGGGTTAGCCTGGGCTCTAGCCGGTTTGGCTCAGTGGACAGAGTGCCGGCATGTGGACCAAAGGGTCCTGGGTTCAATTCTGGTCAAGGGCAGATACCTCAGTTGCAGGCTCCTCCCCAGCCCAGGCCCTGGTCAGGGCATGTGCAGAAGGCAACCAATCAGTGTTTCTCTCATATCAATGTCTCTCTGTCTTTGCCTCTCTCTTCCACTCTCTCTAAAAATCAATGGAAAAATATCGAGTATTAAAAAAGGGGGGGGTAGCCTGGGATGAGCTGACACTGCCTATTGCTTCCCTGGTTGCAAGTCTTATGGGGACTCTTATAGAGTTTAGAAAATGCAACCCTGAGAGGGAAGAAAGGCATGGGCACACTCCCAGGAGGGAGAGCAGCCTAATGTGGTATATTATAGTGATGGGTTTTTGTATGTTGAACCATCCTTATATTCTGGAGCAAATCCCAGGAATGTGAACAATGCCAATCTTATCATTTATGTTTTTAATGTATTTTTATTGATTTCAGAGAGGAAGGGAGAGGGAGAGACAGAAACATCAATGATGAGAGGGAATCATTGATTAGCTGCCTCCTGCATGTTGGACCGAGCCTGCAACCCAGGCATTTGACCTCGACTGGAATCGAACCTAGGACACTTCGGTCCGCAGGCCGACATTCTATCCATTGAGCCAAACCGGCTAGGGCTCTCATTATTTTTTTTTTAAAGATACAGTTATTTTAGCCCGGCTGGTATGGCTCAGTGCTTGAGCATCACTGTTCAATTCCTGATCTGGGCACGTGCCAGGATTTCGAACTTAATCTCCAGTAGGGGGCATGCCGGAGGCAGCCAATCAATGATTCCCTCTTATCGATAATGTTTCTCTCTCTCTCTCTCTCAATTCCTCTCTGAAATCAATAAAAAATATATTTTTTAAAAATACAGTTAAATAAAATGTTATTTGTTAACATTTAAAGATATAAGGCCTTGACCAAGTAGCTCAGTTGGTTAGAGCATTGTCCTCATATGCCAAGGTTGTGGGTTCAATCCCCAGTCAGGGCACACAGAAAAAGCAACCAATGAATGCATAAATATGTAGAACAACAAATCAATGTTCCTTTCTCTCTCTCTCCTTCATTCCTCTCTCTTTAAATCAATTTTTAAAATTTAATGATATATATTTTCAAATTAGTACATGCCAATTTAATTTTGTTTTAATATTCATATAAGTTTTAACAGTTATAACCCACATAATCAAAACTTCGAGATACTCAATAATTTTAGGAGTGCAAAGGGGTCCTGAGATAAAAATTTGAGAACCATTGCCCAAAGGTATGCCATCACTAATTTAGGAACTGACATGAGTAGTAACATATGGAATGTAAAATACCTGGGAAAGACCTATAACGTGCTTCTTCAGCCAGTCTCCTGGGCTGGGTGAAGGCAAAGAAGGGATTATCTGTGAGAAAATGACCTACCCGTTTACAAAGACTACCCCTCCTAGCTTTAAATTTACCTGATGCTGTCACCATATCTGATTTTGAATTTATATACACTGGATCCTGAATGAAGAAATCTTGTCTCTGGAAACGGGTAGGTGAAGGGCTTTAAACTCATTGCTTCCAAACAATAGCCTAAATGAAACAGAAATGTTAGAGACTTATTAAAAAGCTGACGATTGGAAAGACAGCCTGCCCAATCTGTAGCATTCTTTTTTTAAAAAATATGTTTTATTGATTTTTTACAGAGAGAAAGGGAGAGGGATAGAGAGTTAGAAACATCAATGAGAGAGAAACATTGATCAGCTGCCTCCTGCACACCCCCTACTGAGGATGTGCGTGCAACCAAGGTACATACCCTTGACCGGAATCAAACCTGGGACCCTTGAGTCCTCAGGCCGACGCTCTATCCACTGAGCCAAACTGGTTAGGGTTGTAGCATTCTTTATAAGTAAAATGTTCAATACTCAGCACCACTGCCTATGTCCCAGGCTCAGTTCTGACATTCAGGACCTAGATCAGCAATCCCAACCAGTGGTCTGCGGACCTTTGGTGGTCTGTGAAGTCCAAAAGGTTGGTGACCGCTGGTTTAAGGAAATCTTTGGATCGGCAGCCGCCAATTGGTGGCCCACGGACCACTGGTGGTCCATGAGGTCCAAAAGGTTGGTGACCGCTAACCTAGACCATTATCCTAGTTGCATGGGAAGATACATGGTGTTTTGGGATGATCTCTGTACCTGAAGTCAAAAGTCCTGAACAAGTTTTCACATTTACCTCACAACTTTGTGCACTTCTCTTCCATAAGACTGAAACTAACATCTGGTGACTCACCAGGTTTCTGGTAGAATTAAGGATCTATCTCCAAATATTTCTTGAACCTATTCTCTGCCCTTGTCGTCACTTTCTCTAGGCAAAAGTGAACAGGGTTCGAGTGAAATAATGAAACAATCTAAACAATATACCAGTAAGTGGCAAAATTAGGAAGACCTCTGCTATTAATTTTACATGCAGTTAAGAGAGGAGCACACTCCCTGCCACAGCCAGTGCAGCAAATTAAGGATGTACACCAACGTTTCCCGATGAGGAATCCTCACGCTCCCTACCTCTCAATCCTTCTTCCTCTTCCCTTGTGAGACTGCACTGTGCCAGTGTCTACCATCCTCCTAGCACTTACTTGTGTTAGTTTCCCTAGTCCAGGATCTCTGCCCACTTGAGGTCCTCTACGGGAAACTCAGGAAGGAGAAGAGATGGAAAAAGGGTGGCATGTCTCTTATCCTCCAAAGGCAACTGGTATGTGTTCAGAGCTAAGAATGGAGCACACTGTGATGTTCTAGAAAGTCACTACGATTATTCTGTGCCTTTTTTCTTTATAAAGTAGAGATAATAAACCCTGCACTTTTTGTTTCTTCATATCGAAGTTGAAATAATAAATAATGAGAGTAAGAGGTCCATTGTTGACGTTTAAAGCTACCTTTATACAATGCAAGGTATTGATTTCAGAGGAAGCAGAGATGAGGTAGAGAGAACAGGCACAAAGTAAGAACAATTTAGGTTTAAATCTCAGCTCCAATGTCATTACTTAGTTTCTCTGGGCTTTGGTTTTCTTATTTATACAATAATTAACAATTTTTGTCATGCCTTCTTATCTCAATCCTCATAATAAGCCTATGAGATAAGTAGTCTAAATTTGCTAGATGAGGAAACGGAGACACTGAGAGATGAAGTAACCTCCATAGCTTTGAATATTAGAAATGAAATGCAAACTGAGACAGTATAAATCCAGAATTGATGATCTTAACCACTTTTCTACTCTGCTTCCTGGGGTTATTAGAAAAGAAAAAAATAATTATAAAATCATTTTGTAAGTACTAAAATATTATTCTTTACTCCATATTACTAATACCATTTCTACTCAGCAGGGAAAAATCATATATGATGGAGCCAGGAGATATATGTGCCCAAAGAATGGAATTTCCCACAATTTCCAAAGTTCAAGCCTGGGGCTGCCAGTAAAGAGATATCCCAGTGTCTGATCTCAGCTGCCTGGGATTAGAATGACCGGAGGTTGGAGCCAAAGCCTAGTAGACTATTTAGACTAGAATTGCAGTCAAAAGTGAAGAGAAATAGTTGGTGCCAACTGCAAAGTTACCAAAGGGGAAATACTGTTCATGTCCTGAGAAAAATCTTGCTGATTCTCCATGCCAAGGCATAGCAAAGTGCCCAGGCTAGATTTGATGGTGTTTTTGGTTATAGACGACTTTTCTAAGTAGGCAGAGAGTACACCTAGTGAGACTTAGGTTGCTGTCACAAAAAATTAGATCTCAATTATTCAGAGGGTTCTTCTAACAAACAATCATCTATCCCCACAGACCGAGGGCTAGGATATGAGAGCAAAGAAAATGAAGGGCATTTGCTGGAAATCACAATCCAGGAAAGAAACTTCATGCGCTGTGTTCCTGAAAGAAGTAGAAACAGTCCTCTTCTACCGGGGGCCTACTCCTGTTAATTGCTGGCTGCCCAC
The DNA here is from genome assembly GCA_004026665.1 of Murina feae. Lineage (NCBI taxonomy): Eukaryota > Metazoa > Chordata > Mammalia > Chiroptera > Vespertilionidae > Murina > Murina feae. Next base: position 87,785 of record PVJC01001399.1, read on the forward strand.
TTCAGAAACAAACACCATACATGAATTATCTCATTTGAAATAAAGATTACACAAAATAATCCAAAACAACCACATAATGCCATAGCTGGTTTTGCTGAGTGGATAGAGCGTTGGCCTGAGGAATGAAGGGTCCCAGGTTCGATTCCGGTCAAGGGCACATGCCCGGGTTGTGGGCTCGATCCCCAGTACACGGCGTGCAGTAGGCAGCCGATCAATGATTCTCTCTCATCATTGATGTTTCTATCTCTCTCTCCCTCTCCCTTCCTTGCTGAAATCAATAAAAATATATTTAAAGAAACAAAACACAACAACCACCACAAAGTAGTAGTGGTTCTAAGATTTCAAAAGGTTATTTTCCGACATGAAGACTGCAGTTGGTTAAGTTGATGAAATCTTGTAGATGAAGGGACAGACTTTCAGCCCATTTTTAGGTGATCACAAAACATGATGGCTTTAAAACAAAAGGAGAAAAGTTATAGGCAATATGGGATAGTGGGGAAGACACAAGATTTGGAATTGAAAGACCAAGGCTTGAGTCCTAGCTCTGCCTCTTTATTAGTTATTAAAACCCTGAACAATTCATTCAGTCTCTTCATTTCTCGGTTTCTACATCTACAGATGGCGATCCCACCTATTCCTAGAATTGTTGTGAGCACTGAATGAGACAAACTCATAAACTCTGGAGTATTATATAAACCTTAGCTGTTTTGATAGAACTGAAGTTTCTCCATTAATGCTTCACTTGAAAAGCAAATTCAAGAGAGGAAAACTGGCTAGCTTTCATCTCAGTGCAAGATCTGACAAGTCCCAATAAAAGAAATCTTACCTTGGAAATACCCAATAGTCTTAAATGACACATTGGCACTGATGTTAGAAAGAGAAAGATTTTTCAAGGTTTTAGTAATTTGTTTCACATAAAGAAAAATCTGGGTCAGTGCACAGAGCCTAAAGCAGGACTGTGCTATATGCGGGTAATTATGTTGTCTATTGAGGTGGAAGGAGATGATAATAAGGAAGTACTGTCACCAAATTTTTCTGGTGTTATTTGAAGGGACAATCTTCCAGTGTTAAAGAATTAAAGAACTTCTATAAGCATTTGTCCAAAATACATTCACTGAGGAAAGTATCACAGGCTCTGTGACCACTAATGAATATGGGCAACAAGATAAGGAAATCACACTGATACCATGAATCCAACACCCAAGTTTTTGAACTGAGATTGAGGACAGATGACCAACTTTTTACAGCTTCGAACATCCATGGTGAAAGCCCTGGCCTGGAGGCTCAGTCGGTGAGAGCATTGTCCCATGCACCAAAAGGGTTGATCCCCAATTTGGGTGTATACGGAGGCAACTGATGGATGTTTCTCATATCAGTGTTACTCTGTATCTCTCTCCTTTCCTCTCCCTCTAAAAATCAATAAAAGCCTATCTTCAAGGATTAAAAAAAAAAATCCGTGGCTAACTTCAGAGGTCTGCCTGTCTTTGCTGAAGCAGATCCAGACTCTCTGAAAGTTTGTATTTCCAACTACAGAGCTATGGTTGCCTATATAGTGCCCTTTGTTTTATTTTTTTAATATATTTTTATTGATTTCAGAGAGGAAGGGAGAAACATCAATGATAAAAGAGAATCATTGATCAGCTGCTTCCTGCAAGCCCCTTACTGGGGATCAAGCCCACAACCCAGGCATGTGTCCTTGACCAGAAATGAACCCCATACCTTTCAGTCTGTAGACTGACCCCTCCACCCACTGAGCCAACCAGCTAGGGCATGCCCTTTGTTTTAGAAAAGACAAGAGGAAAGTGCTTCACCAAAGAAGAAAGTTAACTTCCACAAGGTCACATTAACTCAGTATGGAACTAGGATTAGCTATTCCTTTGGCCCTTTCATTTTCAACTTGGGGCCCGGTGCACAAAAATTTGTGCACCCGGGGGGGTCCCTCAGCCAGGCCTGTGCCCTCTCGCAGTCTGGGACCCCTTGGGGGATGTCCACCTGCTGGCGTGCCTGGCCAGCATAGGTGAGGGGATGATGGCTGTTTGCAGGCTGGCCAAGCCCCCCAGTGGGAACCCTCACCCCATGAGGGTGTGGCCAGCCTGGGTGAGGGGCTGAGGGTCATTATCAGACTGTCCACAGCTCTCATTGACCCAACATCCCAGCAAAGCTGGCTGGAATCAGGTTTCTGGGGTTTATTTATCTTCTATAATTGAAACTTTGTTGCCTTGAGCGGAGGCCTAGGCAGGCAGCGAAGCCTCCTGTTTACTTCAGCTCCATGGCTTCTATAATTGAAACTTTGTTGCCTTGAGCAGAGGCCCGGCTGGCCTAGGCAGGCATTTTCATCACTGGTGCAGCGGAAGCCTCCTGTTTGCTCTAGCTCTGTGGCTGCCGGCTGCCATCTTGGCTGGGTTAATTTGCATACAGCCACTCTGATTGGCTGGGGGCATGACTTGGCTGGTGGGCGTGGCTTGGGTACCTCAGAGTGATGGTTAATTTGCATATTACTCTTTTATTAGATTAGATTATAATACATCACTTAAGTCAGTCATTTTATTAAAATACTAGAGGCCTGACACACAAAGATTTGTGTAAGAATGGCCTTCCGTCCCCTGGCTGCCGACACTGCCTTCGCTCTGGCTGGAGGCACCTTTTCGCCTTTGCTCCAGCCTGGAGCAGCCTTTCCACCTTCCCATGCTGCCCAGAGTCCTGGAGCTGCTGGGACGGTGAGGAATGCTTGTGTCCTGCCCCGTCCCCAGCCACTCAGCGCCTGCATATGCAAATTAACCCATCTTTGTTGGATTAATTTGCATACTGACTCCTGATTGGCTGGTGGGCATCATGAAGGTATGGTCAATTTGCATCTTTCTCTTTTATTAGTGTGGACTAGAGGCCCAATGCATAAAAATTTGTGCATTGGTGGGGGGGTCCCTTAGCTCAGCTGGCCCCCTCTCACAGTCTGGGAGCTCTCAGGGGATGTCCTACTGACAGCTTAGGCCTGTGGGGAGCCTAAGTCTGGCCTCCCTCTGCAGGATGCAACCAGGATGATCAAGGGAAGGCACCACCCCTATCACCCGCTGCTGCTGCCACTGCCAGCCGCAAAGGTGTTTTCATCAACAGAGTCCAGTTCCTTCATCACGAAAAAATGACAACTTTCTTTACGCAGTTCCCACCTCTTTCATAGCATGTGACATTTCTTTGTTTCTTTTTTTTTTTTTTAATCCTCTCCTGAGGATATTTTTCCATTGATTTTTAGAGGGTATGGAAGAGAGAGGGAAAGACAAGAGAGAAACATCAATGTGAGAGCGACACTTCGATTGGTTGCCTCCTGCATGAGCCCTGACCTTGGCCCCGGCCAGGGAGGAGCCTGCAACCTAGGTACATGCTCTTGACCAGAATCGAACCCGGACCCCGAGGCTCTATCCACTGAGCCAAACCAGCTAGGGCAGGATATGACATTTCTTAGTCCCTCCAGCAGTGGACCTTTGTTTTTTCATCCAGGAGTGAGGTGGAAAAACCCTAGATCACCTTCTTGGATTCTTATTACCCAAGTTACCAAGAACACTGTGAGTGGCGTACCAGAAGCTTAGCCAATGAACTGTCAGAAAAGGTGTTTCCTCTGCAACTCATGTGCAGAGGTGGGACTGCCGGTGCGCCACAGTTGGCAGGCCCTGTTCTCTCTAGGCCTCCCCGCAGCCATGGCGGTTGGCAGGCCCTCTTCTCTCCAGGCCTGTGCCATCCGTTGCTTGCCTCACGGAGCACGCAGTCCCCTCCCGCCCACCTGCATGTGCAGCATCCTCCTAAATGGTTGTGACGTTTTGGCTTCACAGACAATTTGCATATTACCTCGCTCCATTCCCAATGAAGGGCATAGAGGAGGCAGACAATCAATGACTGTTGATGTTTCTATCTCTTGCTTTCTCTCCCTTCCTCTCTGAAATTAATCAAAATATATTTAAAAAAACAAAATCAAAAGGTCACTCATTACTTTGGATGACCCAAAAGGCAAACTTAATCTGGGTACAGAGGCATCAAACCAAAATGTAAAATGTTCTGATTAAAGGTTCTTAGAATTATATCTTATGATATTAAGGGTCTTCAAGTTCTATTTTCTTTTATTTTTTTAATCTCTATTTTGAAAAATGTATTTTCATTGATTTCAGAATGGAAGGGAGGGGGAAAGATAGAAACATCAATGATGAGAGAGAATCACTGATCAGCTGCCCGTATCCCAGGCATATGACCAGGAATGGAACCGTGACCTCCTGGTTTATAGGTCAATGCTCAATCACTGAACCATACCAGCAGGGCTAAGCACTATTTTCAATTTCCTCACCTTATAAGCTGATTAGAATGTATAATTAATGAAATAATGCAAATGCTTATCGTATTGCTCTACACATAGGTTACTCAATAAAGAGTAGCCTTTTTTAAGTTCAATGTAATCTCTTTCCCACCCTTCCGTCCTTGAAGAGCCAGGTCTTTCCCAGTGGTCTTCCAGAAGTGATGGGGTTGGGGTTGTGTCAGGATCACCTGAAGAGCTTTTATATTTGTAATATGTTTTTATTGATTTTAGAGATGGAGAGAGGAGGGAAAGATAAAAACATTGCTGGGAGCCCTAACCGGTTTGGCTCAGTGGATAGAGCATCGGCCTGTGGACTGAAGGGTTCCAGGTTCGATTCCAGTCAAGGGCATGTACCTTGGTTGCAGGCACATCCCCAGTGGGGAGTGTGCAGGAGGCAGCTGATCCATATTTCTAACTCTCTCTCTCTCTCCCTCTTCCTCTCTGTGAAAAATCAATAAAATATATTTTTTTAAAAAAAACATTGCTGGGAGAAAATCAACATCAGATTGGCTGCCTCCTGTACATCCTTACTGGGGGTCAAGCCCACAACTGGGCATGTGCTCTGACCAGGAACTGAACCCGTGACCTCGGTACACAAGTCAATGTTCAATCACTGAGCCACACCAGTCAGGCAAAGAGTAGCTTTTTAAAAAACAAAGTGTTAAAATATGGGACAGGAAGAGACTGATCTAACACTACCCAGAATATTATATTCTGGGTAGTGTTAGATCAGTCTCTTCCTCACCTAAGAATATTTTTATTATTTTAAATCCTCACCTAAGAATATTTTTTCCATTGCTTTCTTCCTAGAAAGAGTAGGAGGGAGGGAGAAGAGAAGGAAACATTGACATTAGAGAGATACATCAATTGGTTGCTTCCCACACATGCTCCTATAGGGAATGGGGCCGGGGAACCTGCAACCGAGATATGTGCCCTTGACCAGGAATCAAACCCACGAACCTTTGGTCTGTGGGCCAATGCTCTAACCACTCTAACCAGCCAAGGCTACTTCCATGACTACGGATGTCATTCTTTCTCAGCAGGTTTCTTCCTATTCTTTCTGGTAAGGCATAATCTTTAAAATGTCATTGGCATTTCTTCAGGAATAGATTTGCCCTTGGAACTATGTCTGATTTTATTTTGTTTTGTTTTAGAGGAAGGAGTAACTAAACTTCCTAACAGAGAGGTAGGAAGATGCCCTGAAATGAAATCTACAGGCCTTAGTGGACAACTCAGACCCAGAAAGTTGTCATAATCAACCTCTAATTTACTCTTTGCACCTAAGTATCATTTCCATCTTTTTATTTTTTTATAGGTAAAGATGGAAATTTATTGAGAAACAAGCACAGACTCCCACGTGGGGAGGGGGAGAGAGTCCCCCACTTCCATCTTAACTAATATAAAAGCTAATGGAAAAACTACCTTTCACCAATAGGTGCAGGGCTGTACTTTTTATTATGGAAAAGCTATAGAATAGTATCTCATCTTACCATCCTGTCATTTGTCGTGTGGCTTGTTACATGAAGATCAACTTACTAGCTTTCACATTACAGTGAATTCACTGCAGCACTCTAGAAATTCTACCATCCCCAGGAACTCCAAAAGCATTTGGATGTAAAACTATAGGCAATGAGGGACATTGTAATTTTTTGGTGGATACCACTGAGTGAACTGCCCTGAAGTGGTACATGTAAGGAAGAAGATTAAAAAGAAATCATCAGTAATTTCAGAAGGGCAAATGGTGGAGAGACTATTGTTAGCTAGAGAGAAAGGAACATCTTTTACAATTTTGAGGTATAAATTATGAGTCCTTAATGTACATATCTAAAGGGTCTTAGTAACTGAAGATAGATATAGAAAATATAAGCTTTGGCCCTAGATAGTTTAGCTCAGTGGATGGAGCGTGGCCCTGCGGACTGAACGGTACTAGTTTCGATTCTGGTCAAGGGCACATGCCCGGGTTGCAGGCTTGATCCCTAGTAGGGGGCATGCTGATCAATGATTCTCTCTCATTATTGATGTTTCTATCTCTCTCTCCCTCTCCCTTCTTCTCTGAAATCAATAAAAAAATATTTTTTAGAAATGGCAAGAGGTGTTTTTCTAAATAAATAAATAAAAATTAAAATATACAGCTTTGTTCTTGGCATGAAACATGGCAGATTCTGAAGAAATTAAGTTAATAAAACAACTAAACTATCTAAACTAATAAAAGCGAAATATTAAAATTAACCGTTTCTCCGAGACAGGGTAAGCCACGCCCACCAGCCAATCAGAGCGGCTGTATGCAAATTAGCCCAGCCAACATGGCGGCCGCCACTCACGGACCTGAGTAAACAGCCCTTTCCATTGCAGCAGGAGCAAAAGTGAAGCTGCGCCCTTCAGCTCAGCTCCCATTAAACTGCCTCTAGCAGTTTTGAAACAATGTAACAATCATAGAATCCTCCGGAGCTGAAGGAAAGAGCAGCTCCGGCCTAACCAGTAAAAGTAACAATTGTTTCATTATAGACGCTGCGAGGTGAAGCAGAGGAGGCTTCGTTAGTTAGAAGGCCGCCTTAAAGGAACAGTGTATCAATTAT